>JAXCLQ010068820.1:0-11343 GCA_035584115.1 Cedrela odorata
GTACGTCATGAGCGATTTAAGAAGTTCCTTGAGAGGTAAAGTTCTTAGATCTTTTACTTCCATAATTGTCGTAACTTTAGCTTCCTAACTTCTAAGTAAACTCTTTAGAATTTTTGTCATAACATCTGCATTTAAGTAAGATCTACCAAAAGCTTTTAAGTTATTAGTAATGTCAGTGAAACGAGCAAACATATCTTTTATGCTCTCATGTGGTTTTATTTTAAACAGTTCATAATCATGAACTAACATACTAATTTTAGAGTCCTTAACTCTACTGGTTCCTACATGTGTGACTTCTAACATGTCCCAAATTGATTTAGCTGTTTCACATCCTGAAATTCTATTGAATTCGGCTCTATCCAAAACACAATAGAGAATGTTCATTACCTTTCCATTTAAGTTGAACCTATTTCTCTCTTCGGGAGTCCATTACCTTTTTGGTTTTAGTTTTCTCTCTTTAGTGAATTCATCCCCAGTTGTGGGTGGATAGTACCCATCTTCTATTACATTTAAGATTTCAGAATCTAATGTTGATAAGAAGATTTGTATCCTCTTTTTCCAGTAAGCATAAATTGTTCCATTAAAGAATGGTAGTCTATTCGTAAATTGTCCCTCTACTATTTGTGTAAGGTTACTGCTAAATGCCATTTTAATCTACTCCTCAAGATTGTGAATCTTGTTTAATTGAGTTAGGCTCTAATACCACTGGTTGGGGCAGTTGGCAACATCCAAGAGGGGGGTGAATTGGGTTTTTAAATTTTAGCAATTAAAACTATATGCAATGTAGTACAGTAATGAAACAGTAATTAAAGAGAGAAAGATACAAATGCAGTTTTATAATGGTTCAGCAAATCTTAGCCTACGTCTACTCTCTCGAATGCAAATTACTTCCACTGAGGTTCAACTAACTTCTTGTTTTGATGGGACAAGAGACACCCAATACACTCATTCTGAGGTGAAGAGTAACCTTACAACTTCTTTTCTACAGGTAAAGGTATCCCAAAGTGATCTTCTTTTAGTAAAGGTAAAGATTTACCCAATACCAAATTACAACTGTATATTTGATCTTTGCTCTCACACTAAAGTGGATATTTCAATAAGTTTTCACAAGAAATTTATCTCATAGAAGATTTGAAAGATTTAAAATAGTGAGAGAAAGTTTACTGTTTTTCGTATAAAAATGTTGTTCAAGGATTCTAGTTGATTTTGATTACAAGTGATTGTTCTGCTACTTTTCATTGTGTATCTTCTATTTATATTTATCATTTTTGTGAAGCAACACTTGTCCAACAGCTTGATTTGATGTATTTAATATTCGTCATTAATAATGCAGAAGTTACTATTGAGTTTTAAAAGTAGAGAGAATATCGATCCGTTTCTTTATGTATCCTTTAAGTAAATAGTAAGATTTGCATCCGAGTGTCGATCTCTTTTTTCATAAGTATCGATCTTTTTATGCTGGAGTTATTTTTGGGTTTCAATGCATCGATCTGTTGATGCTGGATATCGATCTGGTCTGTTCCATAATTTTTTAGCAACTATTTGAAAAATCTATGTATCGATATGTTGATCTCTATGTATCGATCTGGTTGCCTCTATAATTATTTTGCAACTCTCTATGAAGGCCATATATCGATCTGCTAATCTCTATGTATTGATCTGGTTGCCTTTGAAATTATTTTGCAACTCTCTGTGAAGACCATGTTTCGATTTACTAATCTCCATGTATTGATCTATTTGCATTGGTGATTTCATCTGAAGCTATTGTTTCAACACATATCGATATCCTCATTTCTTGTATCGATCATTTTTTTATGTATCGATCTGTTTGCTCACATATTGATTTGTTTGTCTTTGAGTATCGATCCTGCAGGCTTTTTAATACACTTGGACAGAAATTTGTTAAGTAATAATTTCAAGTATATTCATACATAATTTTGAGATACATTTAGGACTATTTTATTTTACTTAGTTATTATAAAAAATATATGCATATTAATGTTTGATATCATTAATGAGATGGGTCTATATTCTCTAGATGTCAAAATCAACGACATTTCCAAAGCATATTAATACTCTGAAAACTCTATTTTCTCAACTTATATCATTGGGTCATATAATAGAAGAAACTGAACATGCAGAACTTCTACTTCAAAGCATATCAAATTTGTATGATCAAATCATCATTAATTTAACAGGTAAAACACTTACTCTAATAGTCTAGTTTTTAATGATATTGCTAAAACTGTAGTAGAAGAAGAAAAGAAGCGTAAAAATAAGGAAGACAAGTTTGGAACAAGCAAAAGCTTTACCGATGACGAGAGGGAGATCAATGGAATGTTGCTCTAGTAAGAGTCAAAATCATTGTAGATCAAAATCTAAAAGTATAAAGGAATTAAGTGCTATGATTGTGGCAAGATTGGGCACCTAAAAGAGTTTTTTCAAAAAAGAAGAAGATTCTAGAGAAGAATACAACTTCTCAAGGAAATGTGGTGAGTACCTAAAAAAATGGAGAAAGCTTGTGAAATGTGGTAAGTACCTAAGAAAAGAGTTTGGTTCATGGATTTAGTAGCGACATAACACATTACCTCTCAAAGAGAATGGTTGCATCAATACAAATTAATCTTAAAAAAATTTGTGTTCATGGGAGATGATCATTCCTTGAAGATTGTGGGTATTTGAACTGTGAAACTCAAGATGTATAATTATATGATTCACATCATTCCGGAGGTATACTATGTGATGAGCCTTAAGAAGAATCTATTATCTATAGGACAATTAGATTAGATTAGGTGTAAAACTCAAATTCATAATGGAATCATGATGATTGCAAAAGGTGCATTTGTGGTAATGAAGGTAGAGAAAGTAACTGTAAACTTGTACATGTTGCAAGGAGAAATATTATAGGAAGTAGAGGCATTAGTTGAATCTTCTCAAGAAGAATCATTGATAATGTGGCATCGGAAGTGCGAACATATTTCAAAATAAGGTTTGAAGGTTCTTTCTAAACGAAAGTGATGAGAATACAAAATGTCATATTTTTCTCTTTAATGTTTAGTCTTTTATACTTAATTTGCTACCTAAATGTACTCATTATTCTTATTATTTTGATTTAGGATGCAATTGGAGGCATTAAGTGCAAAACGAAGTTAATTGAGTGATTTTGAACAATTTCAATATTACTTTGTAATATGAGCATAACTCTCTCATCCGAGCTCCGATTGAGATGATTAAAGATGATATGGAACGAAAAGAAAAAGTTCTACAACTTTAATGTTTTGAGTTTTGAGATATAAGGGCTGTATCAAGATTGAAATTGAGTTTGAAGTTACTACACCTGCACTATTGACGTTCTGGAATGTCCCTTAGATTGCAATTCTAAAATGTGGATTTGATGCGGTTTATTTTTGGAATTTTTCAGATATGGTGCACAAAAATTTTAGTTGAAATCACCACTTTCTTAGTTATATTAGGACTTTATTTTATTTTAATATTTGGCTCATTAAATCAGCACTTTCCTAGTTATATTAGGACTTTAATTTATTCCTTAATTAGTTAGATTAGGAGAATGTTTAGAATATATTTTTAGGGATTTTTAGAGACTTGATAAACTTCACTCTCTCTCCTCTTTTCTCTAATTTTTCCTTTGAGTTTCATCATGGCCTTGCATAGCTAAACTTTTATAATTGGTCAAACAAAACGAAAGCCTTGGAATCAATAAAACTGTAAGATCTAATTTGTTTTTATTGTTCAATTTATGCTTTGAGTATTAGATGTTCTTCTGTGCTTATTTTCATGATTGACTTGTTTAATTACTAGGAGGTCTACTAGTTTATTATTCATTGCAATATACTATTAGGTTAAAAATCAATTCCGTAATTGATTGGTCCTTATAATTTGTGAAACAATTAAGATTTAATAATTTGCTGCGTCATAAATTATAGGTTTTAGGAAGAACGCTCGACTAAATTAAATATAATCGCTTGTGCTTGTGTTGTTTAGCTTCATCGATCTCTCTAATTCTTAATGCTGTTACTAGATTAAACATTTAATGCTTGTCTAGGGTTGTTTAGTAGTTAGGGTTAATCAGATCGCTTGTTTTCTAATTAACTACGACTAAGGAGAGATAGGAAAATAATTTCAACGGTGAATATTCAAAGTGTGAATTGATATATTGTTGCATCAATGATTAATTGTGAAATTCTTATGATAGATGTTGACTTAGACCAATGTTTGTTCTTGTGATTAATTCTAATAAGTCAATTTAAATTGTTTCTTAGTTGTTTTTCTTAAAATTATTTTCGTTATACTTAAAACCCCCCATCCTTGTTCACGTAGCATATATTTAGGTTAAATACTCTCCGTGGGAACGATACTTACTCACACCATTACATATATTTTTAGAACTATAGATTTTATTTTTGGTTGCCTACGACAGCATACCAAAAAGTTACTTCATGGTCTCAAAATGATGTCTTTACCATTTTGTAAATAATGTGTTATCAGTAAGCAACACATATTGAAGTTCAGCATATCTATTTTTAGAAGAAGTTAAGTACTTTATGTCATTCATTGATGATTACTTTAGAAGATGTTGGGTGTATCCAATCAAGAGGAAGGCTGATGTGTTTAAAGTACTTAAAGTGTTCTAAGCACAAATGAAACTTGAATATGGGAAAAAGATAAAACGCTTCAAAATGGATAATATAAGAGAATTTGCCAATGATGTATTGGATGCATTTTATTATCAAAAAGGGATCAAAAGACAATTTATTATGGCATATAAAATGTGATGCATTTTATTATTGTAACCTCCATACATTTGGAAGTTCTATGTATGTATTAGACAACCCTCAACAAGCAATAAAGTGTTGGAGTCGGTGTTCTAGTACCAAACTCTTTTGTATGAATTATTGATTATTTATACAAGTTTATACATATTCAAGATCTTTCTTTTATACTTATATGATATTTAGGTTTGTCTTTTACATTACTTATTAGTAATTTAAATTTATTCAAATTTAATGAATGTAATTGACAACAATGCAAAAAAATATTATTGTAGTGAACATGATAACAAAGAGTTGTTACATTAAGACAACTTCACTATATAATATATTCGTAAAAATATTCCTAGTCATAAGTTTACTAACATAGGTTGGTTAATAAACTAAATAGAACATGTAATGTGTTTTGATATATTTAGATGGTTTATCTCAATGAACCATAAGCTTGGGGAAGCTTGTACATATATGTGAGTGTTAGAATAGATTCACTGAATTGATTCACTAAAGACTTATGATAGACATTCCACAAAACCGTTAATAGAAGCTCTTTTTGAGTTGAGTAGACATATGTGGTCATTTGTCTTGAGATGCCTCAGTGATCTTATGTATAATCTTCTATTCTTAGATGCCATACATGTCATAAACCTTTTATGTTCTGATCTTTAAATGGTTGTTGAGAATAGACTGACAGACATTTAGGTTAATGTGTATTCAATAAAGGATCTGTTATTCCATATAGTTGGGGTGAATATTCTATGATCTTTAGAATTATATTGCATTTAATCTCTTATTATAGTTGTCATTAGAATTGAATTTCTAATGTTTAAGATAAAATTAGAAAATAGTTTTTAAATATTAGCTACATAGTGTAAATTTAAAACTAAAGTAAAGTTGAGTGCAATATAGACTTGACTGTATAATCTACGTTTAAATACTCAACTAGGATATTAGATAACGGAAGGACTATATGTATGTGGTAACTCAATTTGTTTAGTTCATGGACTTATAGAAAAGTTCTATATGATAAATGTACACCTACTTAGTCAAACAAATTGGAACGTAAACACTAGAGGCTTGATTAACATTTATCAAAAGTTGGTAAAGATAATTAATGAACTAATTATGATATGATTATAATTGTTGGGTATACGGTCCAAAGTACAAGCAGAGACCAATGGGTCATAAACCCAAAACAATCTAGTGTGAAGGGGTTAATAGCATTTCGAGACCTAACATCGCCTGAGAAGAACTGTCATGGTGATAGGGAGGACCTCAATTTTGACAAAAGCTGAGACCTCTCAAAGGCGATTAGAAGGTCTTGGGTCGTCATGAAAGTCAAATTGAGGATCTCAGGTAGGCATCTCAAATTGTAATTGGAGACCTCTCAAAGGCAATTAGAAGGTCTTGGGTACGTGCGAACGCCAAATTAAGAACCTCGGGTCAACATCCCAAACTGAGATCCTTGAAGAAGGTCTTAGGCATATTAATAAAGATCTTCGACGTGTATGAGAATTCGTCTCTACTCAAAGAAACCTTATGTAATAGTTTCCAAGACCTCGCTATAGTTATGTTTCTATGACAGATTCGCTTTCTTCCCACATTTTTTTTTAGATTATTTTACAACAAGCATTCTTGCCAAATAAAACTCTTTAATAAGAATCATAAGGTCTGGTAGATACGCTCTACGCAAAAGGTACATGATCCCATAAAATTCGAAAGTCAATGCTTACTTAATGGAATCTTCGTGATTTTAGCATGACAAGATGCATGTTTCTGGATTCCATAAAATTCTACCATGTTTGAGAGACATGAACGTCTATAAAATGAGACTAATGCCAACCAAGTATGAGAATAATGAAACTCTAGCCTTAGAAGTTCATACTATCCTCAACTCTGTCTCACATCACAAAAAGTAAAACCCTAATTTAAGCATTGGAGGTTTTTTACCGGACAAATGGCTTTTATCCCCTTAACTTTCAATGTGGTTGTAGGTTAAACAATCAATCAAGCAAGGAAAAGAAGATCTTTGCTGGTGCATTAAGTCCACAGAAGAATTTTTGCTACATTAACATTTGGTGCTATTTGTCAAAAATCTTGAATGAAAAGTCAGAAATCATCATTAACAGGAGACCATAGCTACTTCACAAACATATGTAACTAGGAATCGATCAACAATAATAGGGAATCCGCAAGATAATGCTCTTAAGGAGAATACAACTGTTAATTAGGATACCAGTAATCAGTCGCCACCTTTGGTGGGTATAAATCATGATTCGGAGGGTTCGTCACCACACCAAATCCCCCCTTGTCAGGAGATAATAAAAATCGCCTAGTTGGCCTAGAGGTTGGTTGAGAATTAGTATGTCGGGTGCCTTGCACAACATGAACTGCAGAACTTTAGAGGGGCAAGTAAGAAAGTGGTACACTAGTTTAACTCCTAGCAGTATCAGCAGTTTTGAGCAATTATACAGAGTACTTTTAAATGAGTTCAGAGGGGCTATTGTTAGCTTTAAGATTCCAAGTTCATTATTACTCATGAAACAAGGAGAAAGTGAAAGTCTCAGGAACTTCGTTAAGAGATACCATGACGAGGTGATGGAGTTGGGGGCTTATCACCATTCCCTATCTTTGGAAGGTTTTAGGAAAGGCTTGCGGGTAGACAGAGGTTGGTACGTTGTACGAAATCCATATGTTACCAATTATGAAACAGCTCGAAATAAACTGTTAAATAAGATTGAAATTAAAGATTAGATCACCTTTAAGCTTAGAGAAGAAAAGGCTTTTGAACCACAACCCTGCGATGGGGCACAAAATCTCATAACTGATCTGAGAAGGAGACATGACGATAGGAGAAATTTTTGAGACTTTGACAGAAAAGGCAGACAAGCCTAAGATGGGAATGGCACATCAGAGGGAAGAGAAGAGTTTCCCCCTCGTGGCTATCGCTTAGCGAGAAGAGATGACATGAAGAGAGTAGCTCATGTTCAAGGAGATCAAACTTTCACTTCACTGAAAGCTTCACTCTCACAAGTCTGGCAAGAAACAAAAGCTTGCCTCGGTACCCATTATGTTCACTGATAAGGATGAAGTAAGAGTTCACTCCCCACATGATAATGCACTAGTAATAACCTTGACAATAGCAACAACTCAGGTCAGCCTAATCTTGGTGGACACGAAAAGCTCAGCCGATATTATCTTCAAGAAAACTCTTGACTCCTTAGGGATTGAAGACCTGAGATTGAGACCTACTAAAACTACCCTTCATGGTTTCGAAGAATCATTTGTTTACCTTTTAGGAATAGTGCAATTACCTATCACTGTAGGAGAAAAGCCATACCAGAAGAGAGTATACACCATTATTCTTGGGAGACCCTTTCTCAAAACTACAAAGGCAATAGAGAGTATACACTTTTGAAGTTGAAATTTCGAGCAGGAGATGGGATCGAAATTATTAAGAGGAATCAAAAAGAAGCACGATCATACTTTACAGTTTCTTTCAAAAATTCATAATGCTTGTTGAAATGCCCATGGACAAAAGTTCTACAAGTAAATGACAATAACTCACAGGATAAGCTGATTGCAAAGAAATTTGATTAGAAGATCGAGTGGGATGATAGACCGCTAGCATTAGAGCCAATAGAGGAAGTTGAATCTGTCCCTTTAAACCCAAAATTTCCTCAGAAAATGGTCAAAAACGGTGCTCAACTCCCTGAAGAGTTGAAGGCAAGACTCAATAACATCTTAAGACAGTACATGGACGTGTTTGTATGGACCCATGAAGACATGACAAGGATTGATCATCGAACAATCTCCCATCGGCTTGCCATTGATCTGCAATACAAGCTAGTAAGGTAGAAAAAAAGGCCATTCAACACTAAGAGGAGAGAATCAATTCACATCGAGGTGGATAAATTGATGAAAGCCAAATTTATTAAAGAAGTGCACTACCCATAATGGGTATCGAACGTTGTAATGATTAAGAAAGACAACGGGAAGTGGAGAATGTGTGTGGATCTTACTGATTTAAACAAGGCCTGTCTTAAAGACAGTTTCCTCCTTCCTTGAATTAATCAGCTGGTAGATTCAACAACCGGTCATAAGCTGCTAAGTTTCATGTATGCATTTTTAGGATACAATCAGATTAGAATGCATGAACTGGATCAGGAGAAAACAACCTTTATTACCGATCAAAGATTGTATTGCTATAGAGTAATGCTCTTCGGATTAAAAATGCTGAAACTATTTTTCAAAAACTGGTCAATTGGGTCTTCAAGCCACTAATTAGGAGAACCATGGAGGTATACATTGATGACATGATCAATAAGTCCTTAAAAGCCCAAGATCACCCAAAGCACTTGGAGGAAACCTTCTTCTACATGAGAAATTACAATATGAGGCTAAATCCCGAGAAATGTGTTTTTAGAGTTCAAGCAAGAAAATTCTTGGGATATATGGTCAGTGAACAAGGCATTGAAGCTAATCCTTAAAAGATCAAGGCTATAATGGATTTAAAGTCCCTATCCACTCTAAAAAAACTCCAAAGCTTAATAGGGTGACTGGCGACATTAAGCAGGTTCTTATCTAAGGCGATTGACAGATGTTTCCTTTTCTTTCAAATTATGAAAAAGGAAAAAATAATTGAATGGATAAAGGAATGCAAACGTAGTTTTCAGGAGCTAAAGCAATATCTCACACCGCCGCAGCAACTAATGAGACTTGAAACTAAGTACATATTGTACCTTTACCTCACAGTAAGTGACCACTCGGTAAGCTCAGTCCTATTAAAGAAGGAAGCCAAGAAAATCCATTGCTCCATCTACTACACTAGTAAGGCATTGTTGGATGCAGAGATGAGATATTCACCACCTAAGAAATTGGCGTTAATGTTAATAGTAGAAATAAGAAAGCCCAGGCCTTACTTTCAAGCTCATCAGGTAGTGGTACTAACAAATTAGACACTCGGATAAATTTTGCATATTCCAGATCTCTCAGGTCAATTAATAAAGTGGTCTGTTAAGCGCAGTGAGTACGACATCGACTATAAGACTAGAAAGGCGATAAAAGGTTAAGCTCTAGCAGATTTTGTAGCTAAGAGATTAGTGTTCAAACACTTCATCATCAGTCAAATCTTGGAGGAACATCCTGCCTAGAGATAGAAAAACTCGATCGCCTCAAACGAAGCGGAACTGATTTGGAGCCTCTTCATTGATGGAGCTTCTAATACAAAAGGAGAAGGAGTTAGTGTGGTCCTTGTAAGCTCAAACGAGACCGAGGTAATGTATTGTTTAAAATTTGATTTTAAGGTTACTAACAATGAGGCAGAGTACGAGGCATTAATTGTAGGGATAAAGTTAGCTCAAGATGAACTTGAAGCAATGGAAAAAAGAGAAAAACATAGCCTATAACATCTCAAATCTGAAGATGTTACCGGCAGATGACAAATTATACTATTACCCTCAGTATTTACCTGTCTGTTTGAATGCATTCACAGCTTTTATAAGCTCATAACAACATCTGATGCATGCATAAAATACATTAGGGCAATATATCCATAATGAGTAATCATATACAACATTTATCTTAAACAGGTCATAATGAACTCACTACAAACAACTTTGTACATGATACCTCAAGATATTACTAAAACTGTAACATATACCATGACACTATACATGATAGACCTAAAATGCCCTAATGACTGTAGTGTGTATCCTCTTATATGTTCATTTCTCCAATGTACTTAAATGACTCACCGAGTATCAGATCTGCAAAACTAGAGAGTGGGTAGGAGGGGTGAGTCCGGAAAGATCCAGTGAGTGGATACTATAAATAAAGAAAATAATAATGTTTGAAAACTTAAAATCTGCAGTAATATATGCAATCAAGTTCAAAATTCTGAATTATCATAAAATAATTATCTTTATAAAACTCTGGTACTAAGGGGCGTTACGTATCGCCATTCCGCTAGAGACATTTATGTAAAACTCTAGTATTTTAGGGCGTTACGTCTTACCGTCCCCGAACATGCTATAGATATCTTTACGAATGTGACATCTGAGACAGGGGTCTGACTTGTTATGTCTAGCTATCAGTTAAAACCTGAATCTGTATCTACACATGTGCATATGGTCTTCCACTATAAAATTCAGAAATTATCAAATCATCAAAGTCATCTTTCAAACATAATCAGCATTATGTTTGAAAATTTCGTAAATATATCATCTCAACAAAGAGTCATTAAATATGTCAATAACATTTTCTTCAACTTTTAAGTCTCAAATCTAAAAAAAAAATGCATTCTTAGCTTATATTATCTCCATAGTGCTAAAAAAAATAACACAAGTAATCCAAAATATCCAAAGTGTTTCTAAACAATCTAAATAATGTATTTTTCTCATATAATAAAAATTCATGAAAAGCAAAGCATCCACTTATAGATTAAAGTTTTATCAATCCAATTCACGTGTACATGTATTTAGTCATTTATTCATTTAATGATAATTATGAAACCTAACATAAGTAGTATTGTAGATCGCCAATCGAAGTGCTGCCGACG
>JAXCLQ010068841.1:0-11510 GCA_035584115.1 Cedrela odorata
TCGCTCACTTTATTGAACATAACTGCATATATAGCGTTTCATAGATAAAAGTATTAAGTTACACATTGGTTAAAATTTACATTATAATTAATACTTAAAACTTCTTTTAATTAAGTAGCCGAATAATTAGATGTCATCATAGAGGAATGTCGCTTCTTATAATATAAGGGATATCGTCCAATAAATTATTTTTATAAATATAATAAATATCAAAATTAATAAAATTATTTGATTTGACACAATAGTTTTAAAATATAGAGTAATATAATAAATTTAAATTTCGACTTATGTCCCACTAACATGAGAATAAAAAGAAACGTTAAACAGGCGTTTTTGAACTATCTTTAAAACTATTAGGGTATAAATATAATTATAAAAAAATTAGGGGAATCAAATGATAATAACCGTAATATAATAATAATTAATAAAGGCCAATTTTCTTCCCCAGGGAGAAAGATATTGGGGGTATTGAGTCTCAACTTCTTCTCCACCTTCGCCACCACCACCACCACCACCACCACCACCTTCACGTCACCTTTCTTTCGCACATCAAAATTAAAACCCGTTTTGACATTCTCTAAACTGACAAACTTACGCAATTTTCTCTCTCTAGAGTCTAGAGAGAGAATCTAGAATCAAAATAGCATTTTGCTTCAAATCATCTGTTGTGGTTTTTTCATTTTTCTTTTTCAATCACACAAGTGGAGAGAAGAAAATATAAAAGTTTATGGAATTCCTGGGCAGAATGGTGAAGAAAGAGTTTGAAGGATTTGGGGTTTTCACGGGAACCGTGCAATCGTACGACGAGTCTTCTAAATTATTCGAGATCGTGTACGAGGACGGCGATTCCGAGGAATTGGAATTCTCCGAGGTGGCTATACTACTGGAGAATGGTCATGGCGGGAAAGTTGGTGAAGTTGAAGTCGAGCCGGTTCATGTGAAGCCGAGGGTCGGCAGGAAGCCGAAGAAGAGGCGTCGGCTGGAGAGAAGGCGTAGTGAGTCAGGTAAAGTTGAGGAAAACCTAGAGAGGGATATAATTTGGGATGGAAATGTTGATTTGAATGATGGGTTAGTTGATTTGAATGTTGAGTTTGTTGAGAATTTTAGAGAAATTGAAGGAGTTAATTGTAATTTCAATTTAAATGGATGTTCTAATGTTGAATTTAAGGAAACCCTAGAGAATGATTTAAGAGAGAATGGCGGGTCTGTTAATGGGAGTTTGATTGTGGATGTTGAAATTAAAGAAGAGATTGATTTGAATTCTGGGTTTAATTTTAAATTGAATGAAGGGCTTAATTTAAATTTAAATGATGATGATAATCTAAAGGCCAATTTGAATTTACAGAAGAAAGAGAGAGAGTGCATTGATTTGAATTTGGATGTGAATGGAGAGTTGGAAGATAATTTGGAGTTTCTGGGGAGGCAGAAGAAGGAATGTACTTTTGATTTGAATTTGGGTGTTGAGGATGAGAATAAAGATGATAGAGAAGTTGATCGTGTAGTGCAAGTGAAGGAATTTACTTCTTTGCAGATGGTAAGAGAGAGTGTTGTTACGGATGGGGCACTAAAAGATGTCCATGTGACTCAGGACGTTTGTCTTGGGTTGGTTGGTGGAACGCAAAAGGAAGATAGTGTGCCTGTCGAGGATTTTGCCTCCCATGATGATTCTAACGGAGTTCTGTTGGAGGAGGACTTTGCCACTCCGGGTAGAACTGTAATTGATGGGTGCCATGGTGATATGGGAAGCTCATACAAACAGCTGAGTGGGAGAAGAAAAAGAAGAAAGGTTATAAATAAGTCAAATTCTGTCACTGAAATGGTGTTGAGAAGAAGTACTCGTAGAGGGTCTGCTAGAAATAATGTTTTGAGCCCAAGAACTTCATGTGCAATCAATGATTTACCATCATCTACTGTGGTTGACGAGTTAATGGAGGAGTTACCAGTTACGTCAGATGCCGAAAGGGTTGCGGAGCCTGTGGTTATTTCTCCAAAGTTGCGGCTGCCCCCTTCTTCACAGAATTTGGATTTAGACGGAATTCCTGTACTTGACGCCTTCTCTATTTATGCCTGTCTGAGATCATTTAGCACTTTATTATTTTTAAGTCCCTTTGAGTTGGAGGATTTTGTTGCTGCACTGAAGTCCAAGTCTCCTAGTTTGTTATTTGATTGTATTCATGTCTCGATTTTGCGTGTTTTGAAGAAGCATTTGGAGCATCTTTCAAAAGAAGGTTCTGAATCTGCTTCTAGTTGCCTGAGGTATTATTTCTGTTTTACCTAGGTCAACTTATTTTGTTGTATAGGTTTTTTTTTTTTTTTTTTAAATTTTTTTAATTTTTAATGTTGCTTCATAGGTTTTTGTTTGATTATTTGATGTAGGAGTCTTAACTGGGGTTTGATGGATTTGATCACTTGGCCCATTTTTATGGTCGAGTACTTCTTGATTCATAATTTAAGATTGAACTGTGGTTTTGAACTTGCTCGCCTGAAGCTATTCAGTAGTGAGTATTACAAACAGCCTGTTTCTGTGAAGGTTGAGATCCTTCGGTGTTTATGTGATGATATGATTGAGGTAGAAGCCATAAGAATGGAGCTTAGCAGAAGATCATCCATGGCTGAGCCTGACATGGATTTTGATCGAAATATAAACGAGGTTGGCAAGAAAAGGAGGGTTGTGATGGATATGTCTGCTGGTTCTTGCTTGACTGATGAGGTAGTTGATGATGCTAATGACTGGAATAGTGATGAATGCTGCCTTTGTAAGATGGATGGGAATTTGTTATGCTGTGATGGCTGTCCTGCTGCATATCATTCAAAGTGTGTAGGTGTTGCTAATGATCTTTTGCCTGAGGGTGACTGGTTCTGCCCTGAGTGTGTACTAGATAGACATAAGCCTTGGATGAAACCTCGTAAATCACTTAGAGGAGCAGAGCTATTGGGAGTTGATTCTCACGGGCTGTTATATTTTAGCAGTTGCGGTTACTTATTGGTGTAAGTTTGGTCTATTTATTTCATTTATTTAGCATGATAATTATATGTTCTGCTATCTTTAAGATAAGATGGTCAAATATATAATTTCCCATGTCAATTTTATGAAGAGCCAATAAAATTTCACGTCATCTTCCATTTTTCAATTAAGAATCTTGTTCTCCTTTCATGAATTATAAACCTGAAGTGTAATTTAGAAACTAAAGCTAATGAACAGATCTGCAAAGCCTTAAGCCCAACTCATTGATGTCGACTAAAAGGTCTGCCCCCTCTTTTTTCTTCCCCCCTCTCTTGCTCTGAAACTTGTTAGATAGCTTATCAATAGAGGGTATGTTTAGTTCCCATATAAATATGTGAGTAGCAATTTAACAAGGTAATTTCACAGTTAGTTGTTGGTGTGCTTGCGAGTCTGAGCTTTGCATTTGATCCAGGCCAAGAGAAAAAATTGAATTGCTGGTAAGTTCTCCCTGTAAGGAATAATAGTGATGAAGAAATTTAGTAGCTGCTTGCCATTAACACATCTTGAAATCCTCTTAAAAAGAATTAGTAAAACCCATCAGGCATAAGCTTCCATCTTCTGCAAACCCTCCTTGCCTTACAAAGTGCAATGAATAATGATTCAATATAATCAATCTTGTCTTTTGTGATCGAAAGTATGCTGCTCTTGTGAACTTGATCACATTCAAAATTTCTCTACTTTTGGAATGTGGGTGGTTTGTGGTGCAAATCAGTGCCGATAACAATGTTTATCTTTTTTAGTTATATTAGGTGAACAAAATTATATCTATAACTTCTCACTCATTTGGTTTAATGAAAGGCCATTAAAGGTAGGGAATTTGTAGTTTTCTAAATTTAGGCGAAACATGCAGGGAGGGGATTTGTCCCAAAAAGTCATTTACTCAATTTAGAGAATGAAAGAAATGCGTACTAATTGCCATATAATATTAGTGAACTGGATGAATTAGATGTGATGTTGCTTTGACCAAGTGGTTAAGGCATGTGACTCTACTATTTACAAATATCTGAGGCGATAACATTTTAGATGAATTGTCTGTTGTGAATGTAAGAAATATGTGGAGAGAGTAATATAATAAGATTAGTTGAGCCGTCAGGTTTCATTTTGGAAATGTTTATCTACGATGCCTTGGTTTGAGTTTACCTACTGTGTGCCAGAAGATTAGGCAGGTTCTTCCACTTTTGGTAAGAACAAATCCAAGCACCCACATCTCATTATGTTTTGTTCTAACTGCCTATTTACTGGGGAATATATTTCCAAGACCATTCATACCAAAGGAGGAACTGGGTAATAAATTCCTAGTCTTCTATTGGATATATCTTGTGTGACTACATTTTCCTTAGATTTGGAATATATTTTCTATACCTGTTGCGGTCTTCTTGCACCGCTCTGCTGCCTTTACCTAAATATTGAAGAGAAATCTTCTTCTTTTTTAAATTTTATGTCATAACGTTTGTTTCCCTTTTATATTGTACAAGTTTTAACTCTGTGCATAAGCTTACTTCAGAATTGCATTGGTTTGATGTATTGTTGAACCTGCAGGTCAGATTCATGTGATACAGAATTTATTCTCAATTACTACCACAGAAATGATCTGAATGCTGTTATTGATGTGCTAAAGTCATCAGATATCTTTTATGGTGGCATAATAAATGCAATATGCAAGCAGTGGGATATTACAGCCGACTTAAATGGAGTAAAAAGTAATTTGGCCCTGAACACTGTATATTCAAGCATGCATGTGAAGGCAGAAGTTCCTGCTATTAGCATGCCTTCAACATCTTTAGTGTCTGCTGAAACTCACACGGTAATGAGTGAGACTGATCACAAGCAAAAGCCGGAAGAACCCTTTGCTGCTGGATATTCTAGTCGTCTTGACTCTGCAGTTTCCAAATTGGTGAACTTAAAGGATTCAGCGACTGCTATGGAAATGCCGAATATAAGTTCTGAAGGATCTGTCGAAACAACACAAATGAATTCAGGCATTGAGAATTTTCAGAAAGAAGGGCTTGATTGTTCTAATAAAGCTCCTGAATTCCCTAATCAGTCTGGAATGCCTGGAAAGTTGCCATCTCTTGGAGACAGTTCCATGACATCTACTAGTTCGGATATTAAACAGACATTTGCATCTTCTCGCTGTAATTCATCTGCATTAAACTTAAGAAAAGGGGACACGACCCAAGTGCAGTGTGTAAGTGCTTACATGAACCAATATAGTTTTGCGCAAACAGCCTCATCTGTAGCCGAAGAGTTAATGCATAAGTCACCAAATGAAATCAGCGAAGAATCCTTAAAATCGGAAGAGGAGATAATTTCAACACAGATGAAGACCATCTTGAAGAAATGGGACAAATTTTATTGGCCAAATACTCTGAAACTAAACGTATATACAGAGAAAGAAAAATGTGGGTGGTGCTTCTCTTGCAAGGCTCCTACAGATGAGATGGATTGCTTATTTAACATGAATAATGGTCGTGTTTGGGGTAGTTTGAAAAGTGAGGTGACTGGCCTTCTAACAAAGAGGAACAAGAAAGGTCATCTTGTGGATGTCATATGTCACATTCTCTCCATTGAAGATCGGTTGCTTGGACTTTTATTAGGTCCATGGCTGAATCCACATTATACCAAACTCTGGCACAAAAGTGCTCTCAAGGCAACTGATGTAGCATCTGTAAAACATTTACTACTCAAGGTAATGGCTGTACTGTTATTTTCCAGCTTAGAAATTAGGAATTTTGTTGTTTTTATGTGGGCAGCACCTGGTACAATACAACCAAATCAGTGCACAATGAAACTCTAAACCGTGCCAATATATTACATTTTCGGATTTTGAACAAACTTATATAAGCGGTTGAATTACAATTAATGTAAATTTCTAGTAGTTTTGAATATATTTTTAATCATGAATTTCCTTGATATGTAAGTATGTATGATAGATGGCAGATAAGCTTGAATGGTTAATTTATAAATCATAATATTATTGATTGTAAATAGGAGTGGGTTTACCCTATTTATCAACATTCAGGTAACCTGAAACTATCCATTGGAAATAACTTTTGTTTCCTTGAAACTATGATTCTTTTAAAGCAGTTATTTTGGCAACAATTTTCTGTCTCTCGAGTTGACATAGCATGGTTGCTGACCAACTGTGATCTGCCTTGTAGATTGCAATGTTGTTTGGATTTTTTCTCTGATATTTGTGTGTTGTTATTGCATTGTACAGTTAGAGGCAAATCTGCATCATCTTGCACTTTCAGCAGAGTGGTTGAAACATGTAGATTCTTTTGTTACAGTGGGTTCAGCTTCTCATATTGTCATTGCTTCATCGCGTGCATCCTTGAGGGCTGGGGTTGCCAGAAAGAAAACTAGGGGCTCAGATTTAGATACTAACCCTTGCAAAATTGCTTCTGGGGGATTGGGCCTATGCTGGTGGAGAGGTGGCAGGGTGTCCTGTCAGCTTTTTAGTTGGAAACGGTTACCTCACTCCTTGGTTTCCAAAGCTGCTAGACAAGGTATGCAATTTTCCTTCCATCTTGTATTCAACTGAAATTTGCAGTTTGTCAACTGAATAAATATTCTGAATTTGTTTGAAGTTTAAAATTCTGCAGCTGGGTGCATGAAGATACCGGGCGTACTATACCCTGAGGGTTCAGATTTTGCAAAGAGAAGCAGAAATGTTGCCTGGAGAGCTGCAGTAGAGTCATCAACCAGTGTAGAGCAGCTAGCTATCCAGGTATGATCACACTGTTTTTTTTTTTTTTTACAAAACTATGAGTTATTTTATTAGATTATGAGAAGAGTATTACAAGTGTATAGTCAAGACGACTAGAACATCCAGAAGGTTAAACTGGTAGGTAAAGTCAGTTCTAACAGACTTCCACATCCAAGACCAGAGTTTTATCAATAAGCATGTCACATGGACTAAGTGCAAACACCACGAATGCTAATATGTATATACAAGTTCAGTCGTGGTGTATTCAAACACATGACCTCCTAGTCTAAACCTGCTTTGTACAATGTTAAGTATCCTCTTGATCCACTAGTTTGCTGATAGGTAAGGGCCCAAGCGGTAAACTTAGCTTGTACGCTCCTAATACCGGTAAGAGTTAGGTAAAAGGAAAAATAATGAACCTAATCCTTAATCAATTCTCTCACCTGCAAAATTGATTCGATAATAAAACAAGAGCTAGGATGAATATTGTCTGTGGGAACTACTGTTGAACTTAGTAATATGCATTATCTGTAACAATTCATTAACTAATTACGTCTTGGGATCCTGCTCCACTATTCTATACCATGTTTTCAGGTTAGAGAATTTGATTCCAACATTCGGTGGGATGACATAGAAAACACACATCCACTCTGTGCAATGGACAAGGAATTTCGTAAATCAATAAGGCTGTTCAAGAAGGCTATTATTCGCCGGAAGTGCCTAAAAGAAGAAGGAGTGAAGTATCTTGTTGATTTTGGCAAGAGGAGAAATGTTCCTGACATTGTCGTGAGACATGGGTCAATGGTTGAAGAATCATCTAGTGGAAGGAAGAAATATTGGCTGCAGGAATCTTATGTGCCCTTGCATCTTCTGAAAAGTTTTGAAGAAAGAAGAATTGCCCGCAAGTCTACTAAGCTGAATTCTGGGAAACTTTCAGAGACTAGTAGAGTCATAAAGGGGTCCTTGAGAAAAAGGGGGTTTTCATATCTTTTCTCAAAAGCAGAGTATTATCAGTGTGGACACTGCAGCAAAGATGTCCTAATCAGGTACTAAAAAATTGTGTCATTGCTTTTGTTTATTTCCTGTCATTAAGAATGGTTGATTATAGTGGAATCAGTATCACTAATTTCATGCAAGGAGAAACACAAATGATGCAATACCCAAATTGTCACTCAATACATATGAACGTATCCTTAAAAGTACTATGTGTAGCTATGTTTTTGTATTCTTGAGACCAAGCAAAAACATTACCATATATAATTTTTGTAGATATCATTAACAGAAGTGCTCTGTTTTGTTTGTATAAGTATCAGTTGTAAAACATGAATATCTTCAAGCCTAAAGCTCTTTTGTCTGCCACAATTAGCCTTTCCCATCCCTCTTTGTTGTATTATGTGAGGTTTTCTCTTTTCATAAGATCTGTCATGAAATCTATTGATTCGTTTGGTTTTTGAGATTTTCATATTCCTACAGTTCAGTCGATAATCTCAAGTTCACTTCTTTTGTACTGTAAAGATGAAAGTATGATAACTGCCATAATTGCACTGGTTTAGGTAACATCAATTTTAGAGGTAGGGACAGGAGGGTAAGCTACCCTGTGCCATGTTGTAACAAAGTGCTCAGGACTTTCTCTTCCTCTTCTGCCTTCTCTTTTTCTTGTTCAATTCTGGATTAATAAAGAGGTCATTGCCTTCATATATAAAAATCCGAACCCTTGATGAAGGAAAGATTTGATTCAAAGCCCTTGGAATAACCCCAAGAGACTTTACAGGCCAAACTCATTGGCACACCTTTGAACACTTGAGGTTTTATCAATGTTGTTTACTAAAAAATGAATTCCATTGCTTCTGAAATTTTCTTACCTTTGGAAGCTGGCTTCTTATTCTTGTTTCCATGCATTAGATGCCATTGACAAACACTTAGATTCAGTTGAAAGAGGATTTATTTGTTTTTCACTTGAAACTTTGAGGTTGTTTGTGGCCTAAGTACATGGAACTTGAAACAGTAACGTAGAATGCTCAGAATTGAGGTAGTCTAACATCTAGTTTCCATGCTAAAAAGCTAATAGTGCACAGATTGCTTTTCCTTGTTCATTTTCTGATTTGCTATTGTTCTGACTTCATCTCTCGTTCTTTTCTCTCTGGAACTAAAAAACCTGCAGGGAAGCTGTCTGCTGCTGGAATTGCAAAGGTAAGAAGCTAAGTTATATTAAAATTTTCTGTTTTGTTCTTAATCATATGCTTTGCAATGTTGAATTTTGGTCTTTGTACTGATCAGTTTTATTTTGTGGTGAAAAGAATTGTTATTCTCTTTGTTTGTCTTTTTTTTTTTATGCCTTTATTTGACTCTGTTGCTGAACAATGATTTTACTGAAAAATCTTTTCAACTACAATGAAATTGTTTTGCTCAATTTTCCATAAGATTATCTGAAGAGGGTTTCAAAACGATTTTTGTTTGATAGGAGGGTTTCAAAACTATTGAATAGAAGGTAGGATGGAGACTGAAACAGCTGGAAAATTAATTTCTTTGCTGGATTAGAAGTACTAGTGATATAACATAATTCCACCTCAATTGTGGGTAGTAGCCGGTTCAATAGGTGGGAGATTGGATCCCAAGATCAAGAGGTCCAACCAATTGAGCCAACTTGTACCCACAAATTTGCTCATCTTTTAAGATTTATTTAGTTATGAGTTTCTTTTTCATGGTTACATCATGGGTCACCTATCCCATGATGGAATTGCATCCCATTAACTTTAATCTCTAATTTGTATACGAGGATCGGTCATTTTCCTTTACAAAGCACCTTCCCATTTGCTGGAACTCTTAACTCCCATTAGCAGAATGTTATTGTCATTATGGAACTTATCGATTCATTAATCTTGCACTATTAGGTCATCAATTAACTTTTTATAAAAGTCATTAATTGAATAATTGTCTTCTGTTCCTTTGGAATGTTATTATGTATAGCCTTGAATCTGATGTCTTGATGCACTTCTTTCTTTGTCTTAAGTTTGATTTTGGATAATTGTGATGTATATTTCAGGGTATTTTCATAAGAGGCATATCAAGAAGTCTGCCGGGGCTGTCACTGTTGAATGTATATATACATGCTTCCGATGCCAAGATGGGAGGTTTACAAAGACTGGCACAAATGCGGCAAAAAGTGACACAAAGAGAGGAAAAATAAACACAAGAAGTGCAAAAATTAAGTCGCAAAAACGTAAAAAGATAACCAGGACAGCGCAATCAAGGAACTGTAAAAAATCACGAAATGATAAAAAAATCACCGCTATACCACTGCGTCGTTCTGCTAGAAAAGCTAAATTTGTGTCAGTGCAAAATAAAAAGCGTGGAGCGCGCAAGAAAGGGAAGCAGAAATCCGAAAAGAAAATATCCCAGAAACCAAAGAAGGTTACTTCTTGGCAGAAGAAGAGAACACAAGCTTATTGTAGTTACTGGCTCAATGGTCTCTTGTTATCTAGAAAGCCAGATGATGAGCGGGTGATGCAATTTAGGGGGAAAAAATTCTTGGCCGCTTCTGTGCGATTGACAGATACCCTTGATCAACCCAAATGCTCTCTTTGTTGTGAAGCTGAATGTACATATACATCAAATTATATTGCTTGTGAAATTTGTGGAGGTAGCAAATTCACTATTATCTCCTCCTTATGATACACTACTGTTTAACTGATTTAACACACTTTGTTAATGTACCATTATTATTTCTGGTTTTACATGTTTTCATAATATTCCTTTGCACCGGTTCATGTATTATGCAGAATGGTACCATGGGGATGCTTTTGGACTTAATGCGGAGAACATCAGTAAGCTTATTGGATTTAGGTGCCATGTATGCCGTAAGAGGAGTCCTCCTGTCTGTCCTTCTATGGGAAGTGATGGATCTCAGCTGGTCGAGGAATGGGCTAATTACAAGATTGAATGTTCTGGGAAAGTATGTACACCTGCCATACCTTTTGGTGATGGTGTGTTAAAATCAAATCAACAATCTAATTCTAATGAAGATTGTCAAGGCTCATTTCCAGTTGATGAGACTTTTCATAAGGAGAAGGAATTGTGTAGTAGTATGTTGGAATCTAGATTGGAAGCAGAAAAAGAGCATACTCTTGTTAGTGAGCAGAATACAGATTCAACTCACATTTCTGACGACGATTTGAAACCCGATATACTAACAACATCTAATAAGAATGTCAATTTGGAGGATAATACAATCAAAGAATTTAATGATGTTATGGTGGCTCTGCATGATCAGGCAGAGTCTCCTTCTGGCAAGTTTGATGTGGATTCAATGGAAACTGATACTTCATTGTTAAGGCTTGACAAGGAAAAGGATGGTTTAGTGAAGACTATGGCCATCCTAGATTCTCCAATGGATTGAACCCTTATGGATTCCATTGGGTTGGACTCACAAACATATGTTACATCAGGTGAATTGTTAGATGGAGGAAAAACAGTTTAGATTAGATTCGCGACTTATCATTTAATTGGTGTAACAAGACTGCCACTACTCTAGGGGGTAGATTTATATGTAAGGCTAGAGTTACTTGTAAATCTTCTAATCTTGTTTAAATGCTGGCAGAACTTTTAGAAGCACAATTGAAATGATTCATTTGAAATTGAAAAATAAGAGCCTATCTGTGATCATAAACTATAATGACTTTGGTCTCCTAGAATTTCTCCACTTTGTTGCATTTGACTTAATGGTTGGAAAATCTTGTTTAAATGCTCAGGAAACATTTCTCGGAGATTCAGTGCAAATTCTTGACCAGGTCAGCAGAT
>JAXCLQ010068883.1:0-14554 GCA_035584115.1 Cedrela odorata
AAAATGTAGTAAAAAATTAATTGTTGGTTCATATTATTAGAAATTTATAAAATATATATATTTAAATATAAATACATAAATTTAGTAAATACATATTTTTATGGAAAATTTATATACATTAATTAAGTATATTAGTGATTATAGATATGTATATAATTTTAATTAATTAAGTAAACTAAAATTTTATATATACAATTTATATATAAATAAATTACATATATGCAAAATTATATATAAATCAATTTAAATGCAAATATATAAATTTAGTCAATAAATATTTGTACCAAAGCTTTATATATAAATAAATTACATATATGCAAGATTATATATATAATTTTAATTAATTAGGTAATAAAAAATGTTTATATATAAAATCTAGTTAAAAACTTAATTGTTGGTTCATATTATTAGAAATTTATAAAATATATATTTAAATATAAATACATTAATTTCTCTCTTCAATTTCTTCAAATTTCTCTAATTTTTCGTCAAATTTCTGCTACCAATCAACTCCTCATTCTTTTCTCTACACATTAATACTAAATTTGAGTTAAAAAATGCGAAAATAAGCAAAGAAGAAAAATGAGTTTCGAGAAAAAATTGGGGCTTTTGAGTTTAAGCGATAAATTAAAGTTTTTATGGGTTTGAACAAGTTACCAGTAAGTCAAATAACTCAATACAAGTATGATTTTTAGATTTTGAGTACATTGAAAGGTGTAGGTTATTATGCATATGAATTCTCAATTTAAATTGCGTAGGAAATAAAGTTTGTGTTAATCTATACTAATAGGAAGTATATAATGTTATATAAATATGAGTTGAATTGTAATTGGAATAATTGTATTGTTATTTGTCGAAAATGCGAATTGTGTTTAATCGCAGTAAATGGTGATTTACAAATGATATATATATATATATATATATATGTATATATACACGTTTTGAATATTTTTGAGAATAGATGCGGTCGCCTTAGACAAAAATGAGAACTTTGAAATATTCATGGTCATGAGATTCCGTTGTTGGGAATCGGTTAAATGGCCCTCGTTAGAAAGCCTCATGAAGTTAAATGTGCCAAGTTATGGAAATTTAGACATGATAACTACAACATTTGCATTTCATGCATGAATAATAAGTTATTAGAATTTCAGAATTCATAACGCTATATACATATATGTGTGTGTGTGTGTGTGTGTGTATATTATAGGCGTCGAACACCTAGGAGAGGAACACACTAGGCGTGAGGAATAGTGTTAAGAGTGAATACCCTCCCCGTTACCAGTAAGTGTAACTATTTTTGACTTGTTTTCATGCTTTTAAAATATTTTATAAAACTTACTATTTTATGAAATAAGAAATAGATTTGTTACTGTTAATTATAAATGAACATGGATAGCCTGTTTATTGATTTGAAAAGTGATTGGCTATAAGGCCAGGTTTGATATTGATAAAACATACTTATAACTGTTGAAAATGAAAATATAATAAATGTTTACATTATGGATTTGCTTGTGACTTTATATTGGTGATATGGCCAGGAAGGCCAAAATTGTATATGTGACTGTAGCTACAGGGTAGTAGCTTAGAGACGGACTTATAAGAGGCCGCCTAAGTAAGTGCACCACAGGTGGAACAGTTATATGGGTGGATATGATGATAGGGAGTTGCCCACCTGTGGAATTATTAGGGATAGTCATGAGTATCACTATATAACTACTCGAGGCGAACGTCATTGGTAGGCAGATTTGAAAATGTGCATGTTTTCCTTATATTAAAAAGAATATGTTTTAACAAACAAACATTGTTTTCTTTGCATAAAACCATTGATGATCTCGGGATTACCACAACCAAGGTAATCACCGAGAACAGGAGTCAGCTTAGTGATTTGATTAACATGTCATGTTTTATCAACATAGAATTGTTTTGTGTGCATTAACAATGGTTTCATTAAACTGTATTTTTGTCCACTCATGGAGTATATCCCCATATACTTACCTTCCTCACCTCCCAGTTTTCAAGAGCTCTAGATTAAGAAGTGCATTGCGCAGGTGATGGTGTTCAATAAAGGGTATAACGCTGTCAAGTACACTTAATACTCTCGACTCACAAACTTGGATAAATTAATTTACTAGGTATCTTTTATAAAATTATTTTATGTATGTAATTATGAACATATATGATATAATTTGATAAGTATTTCACATGTATCTTAAATTAAATATATGCCCATAGTGGAATGATTTAGAAACTGTCTCAGAGATGCATGTTTATGTGAATGTGTTTATAAACTGTTTTGGAACTTGTTTTGAGATGCATGTAAATATGTATAAGGGTACATGTACCCAAGCAGCCTTATAAGCCTGAGAGACATGTTCAGGGATAAGAATGTGTCTCGAGAGTCTGTGGCTGTTATCACGTATAGACCACACGAACGGGGGTGTGACATTATTAGTGCAATTTATTCAGGTACAAATGGCAGAGCAGCCACAATATAAGATGCCAGTATCTGACCATTTTCTTGGCAAGGGTACTTATTTATCTTGCTTGAGAGTGATAGACCATATCAAGTATAAATTAACACCGGCGCAATTTGATATATTCAGAGAGTCTTGTTTTGGCCACTTATTGGCCCTCAAAGGTTTACACCATTCACCGATTCTTATACATTATATGTTATTACATGAAGTCAATGCATAAGGCAACAACGATATGTGGTTTCACGTTGAGAGGCACGTAATTCGTTTTTCATGCTAGGAATTAGAGTTGATTACTAACTTGCATTATGGAAACTATCATATTGTGAAATTTCTTGAGGATTCACGGTTGTACATAGAGTATTTTGGTGATATTGATGGACCTATCTATTTGGATGACATAGTTAGGGTGTACGAACTGGTTGATTTCGATACGATACCCGTATTGGACGCAGTATGCTTGTCGCTGTTTTATATACTTGAGAGGTTGCTGATTGGTCGGGGGGCCGCATTTCAACACTTATGGTTGTTGCACATGACAGAAGATCTTCAAATATTTAATCAGTATCTATAGAGATCTATCATATTCTAATACGCATTAGTGTCATTGCATCATTCCATCGCTACTCAATACATCAGGTACAAGAAGGATGCTGCAGGGTCAGCCGAGATGGGTCAAATTTTTAGGGGGAAGTATAATATTACTGGGATGAGTATTGCATTTCGGGTAATTGTTAATATATTTATAATTAATTTTCAATTCACACGTATATTTGCTGTTTTTTATACTATTTTTCATTCATTATAATGTAGGTATAGATATATGAGTCTATGCCTAGCTTGTAAAATAATTTTGTTCAAAAAGTAAGTAATAAGATTCCACGAATCCGACGTTAGCGAACTATGGGGCGATCTCAGCTTAGGTTCCTACGTAAACATTTATTTTTTGAATAAAAGGTAATTTTTTTTTAAAACAACATTTTATAGTTCGTACTAAATAAAAACAACGAGAATAAATTATGCTTTGTGTTTTTAGCACGTTCGTGTACTCCCGAAGCTAAAGTTTGAGCCCGCCGAAATGCATGTTCTAGTCATCTTAGAGTTGATGCAGAATGGCGAACCACATGGCAAGTATAGGGGTAATTTATTTGACAGGACAGCAACTACCAGACCTAAACCTGTCTCCAAACATCACGCTACCGGTAATACCGCAGCCAGGTTTGTGTACTTAAATACCCCAATCTGTTATTTCATAGTTTAATAGATTGTGTTGGTCATTAATATTAATACCATAAATTGATGCAGGCTGCCCCATCGAGGTCGGTTCTGTCTTCAAGAACAGTTACCACCGCCACCACCCCCACCCTCACCACCGCAGCCGTATTATACAGACATAGTGCTGATGTCGTACTCGCCCCTATTGCCTCTATATTCGCCAGCCCCCCGTCGTATTACTCGCCGCCCCGCTAGTTCAAGATTCTTCTACACTAGATGCAAATTATTTGCCCAGGCTATCGTCGTTCTACAGGCCTGATGTGCTGAAACAGTTTGACACTTCAAACGCCCATAGACCGTTCGACTATGATGATTTTAGGAGGAGTGTGATGGACCGCTTTAATACCTTAACTGCTGATATGTAGGCCTTCAGTTAGGAGTGTAGGGACAACTTTAATCCATTTGAAAGGAAGGTTGATGCATCGACTGCAGATATGCAGAGTTTAAAGGTCAAGTGTAGAGACCACTTTGGGCGGTTTGACATAGTGGTTGGTGGATTGACTGCAGATATGCAGGGTTTCAAGGGGGAGTGTAGAGATCACTTTGGGCGATTTGGCATAGTGGTTGGTGGATTGACAACAGATATGCAGGGTTTCAAGGGGGAGTGTAGGGACCACTTTGGGCAGTTTGACACAGTGGTTGGTTGATTGACTACAGATATGCAAGGTTTCATGAGGGAGTGTAGGGAGAACTTTGAGCAGTTTTACACATGATTGGTGATCTTCGTAAGGGGTTATAGTTGACCAATGATGTACATGGGCCACTGGCGCACTTGCTCAGGCAACACTGGCGCACTTGCTCAGGCAATCATTGGAATTTTGACTAAATTACAATAATATTATTTTATGCACGTCTTAGTATAATTATTTAGTTCTTATGCATTTCTTGTTTTAATGTTGCAAGTATATAATCCACCCATGGATTCGGGTGAAAAACATGTGGAGATACTTCACAGACATCCACCTGTTTGCGAGGAGAGTCGATTTAGTTGAACGTTGAGGAAAGGTTTGTATAACCAGAGTCCGTACACTAATCCGGATAAGAGAAGACGTGGAGGCCCTTCCATCAGACCCCTACCCTAATATCCATCTAACCTCTGTATTAATACGATAGCACCATGGCCTGATCAGTTATATGCTCAATATCTATAATGGTTGGATGACCCAACAGCATGTATCGAAACTCGATCAATAATGTTGACACCATCATGGCTCCAGGGTATCTTGGATTCTAGTGTGTGTTTAAAAGATATGGTAAGTCACCAACATGTTGTTAACGTATTACAACACTGTACTCAACATATAACTATATTATTTTTATTTTAACAACACCTCAACAACACCTCAACGAGTATTTATATCTAGTCTTACACCAACAGCAGGCGTGCTCTCATAGACTAGCACAAAACTGAACTGTTACATCGGTCTTTTTATATGTATGTTGCACATTTATAATTTCTGTTCAATGCCAAATATGTTGTCCATTTTATAGTTTATATTAAATATAATGTGCAGCCTAAGTTATGCCATATGGGGGGGAATGGCGTAAAGGGGCAATTTTGATGGGTCATTTCCCACCGGGATTTTATATAAACGAACAAGTGAGAGGTAACGTAGATGGTGTGAGACAATCATAGACCGCCATTGACTATTTTTTCATTTCAGCGTTGGAATGTGGTGACCACTAAGTAGCATATGCTGTTGACTTTGGCTGTCGACTTATATCTGCATATGATTTTGCACTGTTAGGTTATTCTGACGAGGAGTTGGCTGAAGCATTGCAGCCATTATGCAAATTGTTACCTCATGTGATGCGCACATATGGGTGTATAATAGCAGGTTAGAATGGTGTTATACAGGTAGGTCATTTGGGTATACGAGATTAACGAACGTTCCTCGATAAAGAAAAGGGAGCAGCGACTATGGCATTTTTATGTATAATTTTAGAGAGTACATTTTGTTAGAAATACAATGGAATTTTAATTTCACCATGCTCAATTTTTTAGAATAAAGATAGCGCTTGATTTATTTATGGGACGCATACATTAACATGTTGTATATATATCTCATGCTTTTTTAAAGCAATTAGTGAGTTTAGCAAAATAGAACAGTGTGTAAAAGCCATCATTGAATCATGTAATTATATATATCCAATCCGTAAATAAATCATAATAAAATATAAAAGCAAACATTACAACTTCAAACAATTTCCATTAATATTAGTACAATGTATTATATTACATAATAACTTTGTTAAAAAAAAAACACAAAATCACTCAGTCTAAAATGGCGTGATACAACGAATTTCAGCATGTTAAACGATTATGCCCGATTTGTCTACACTAGGAACACTTTCTTGGATGGACCACCTCTTTTCCTGTAGATGGCATAGACTGATTTCGAGGTCAACCTATTAGTATGAGGCCATGTAACACCTTCATACCAGGAGATGTTACTGACAGGTGACGAATCCCCACTATCATACCAAGCGTTACTTTTATAACCTGAATGCATGTGCAAAGTATAAAACTATAATAACCATGGCAACAGTATCAATCATAATGCATATATTACCAATGGGCGATAAGCCCAACTCATAAAATAAATAAAATTCTAAATATATTACAACATCTAATAATTTCAAATACATAATTCACGACTCTCGCATGCATAATGTCATGTGCATAACGAGCCCATGAACCCTAATGAATGTAGTATGTACTCCTTATCCTCAGTCTATGTCTCAGCCGTACTGAATTCTTTTTATTTTTTTTCTAATTACTTGTTTATCTTTGTCCATCCTACAACACTGAAAGGCGAGGGAAGGTGAGTCATAAGGACCTAGTGAGTAGATAAGATTAAAATAAGAAAATATGAATGACGTGAGGAGTAAGATTATAAGTTTTAAAATATACATTTCACATTTAATTAAAAATATTCACTTAAATTAATAAGGAATAATAAGATAATTCTCATGTTCTAAAATTAGTCTATAGATGTTCAAATAAAAATATTTGGGCTTGTCAGAAAACTATTCTTCGAGATATTCATCAGTGCATTGTTGATAAACACCTTGAGACTTGCTAACGAGTTACTTCACATTAATATATAAAATCACTTAACCCACTCGTTAGCGTTAGCCTGAATAAGAAGGTACTGTGCCAAATATCAACTTATTCAACAATAATCCTTTTAGGAAGCTCACTCGTACTGGTCTATCCCTCGAAATCTATATAAGAGGGTAGCTCACTCGTAATGATCCATCCCTCAAGACCTATATAAAAAGGAAACTCACTCGTAATGATTCATCCTTTATATATCAAACAATCTGTGCACAGATGCACTCACACTAAGCATTTATACCAAACAATCTCAACCCATACAAACCACAAAACATTTTCATCGTATGAGTCATACATCCAAAAAATTAAATTCATCCCACATTTTCTCAATCTTAGTAACATTTTCATAAATATTTTAAAAGAATTTTATAAAACACTCTTACTCAGTGACATCTTAAATCAATTTGAGAACACATTTAATTTTCATAAATCAATTAAAATAAATTAACATTCATATTTTTTGTAAATTAGTAAACTATTTAACATGTAAACTTATTCATTTAAAAAAAAACTTGAAAACAATCCATCTACTCACACTCACTTTAAATCAATAATAATAATAAAACTATTATTTAGTTCGTAAAACAATAAGTTTTGTAAAATAATTTAAAAGAATGAAAACAAGTAAGATTCAATCATAAGTTTGCGTTTAACCGTTTCTAACTCGCTGTCTTGCCGATAGTTGACTATCTACAAATACAAGTTCTCCCATTAAAATTTATAATCTCATATATTTACCATATTAACGAATAAATATATCATATCGGTCAATAATTCTCAATAATAAGTCAAAATGTTTTGAATTTCCCATTACTTAGGTCGAGAACTCAAATTTTTTTTATCTTACTTATCCTAAGCAACATCTATCTGCGACAAGAGTAATTTTGTATTTTCACTGGGATCAATTGACAATGCATTTTAAATCGAATTCTCAATATGTTAATCCCTTATATGTCTAAATTATGTGGCTTTTTATGGTATTTCATTTGGATTTTTCTATCTTGACTTACATTTAAATAAACAAGTACTGTTTCAGCCAAATTTAGTAACAAGGTAATGAATTTTCTTAATTTTTATAAGAATTTGTTCATTGTTAAAAAAAATAATGTTTAACTATGTTATTCTCTTTTATGTCTAGTTTTTGTAGCTTTTCACGGATCTTAATTCTGATTCTTATTACTCAAGTTATGATTAATTTACTACACACTGCGCAGACAAACAACAGTGTGCAGTGCCAAAACATGACACATATTTTTGAAATTTATTGCAACTTCGTCCCTACATAAAAAAATTCTGATTTTTGGATATGTTGTTCCTTTGTATGTATAGTTTAAAAGAATTTTACAGCGCTAACAACTGATGTTGAGAACCCTATTTCATATTAGGTTTTCTGTCCATTGCACCGCATTTTTGGCAACCTAAAATGAAACGCAAAGCAATTACTTCTAAAATCTACAGAGAACTCATTGTTTCTCAAAAAAAATTTAAATTTCTATTAAATTGCTCGTAATTATATCTATTTTCTTTAAGATTTTACGGCGCATTAATTAGCTATCTATAACTTATTTTATTCCCCAAATATTGCACCTAGGTTAGAATTTCAGTAGAAAACAGCCCTTGCCTATCAAGTTTCACCATTAACACTTAGTTTCCATCTTCATGTATCATTAACAACTAAATTTTCACACTTTTCATGCCTTAAACACAACTAAAACACTGTTTTAATCCTGCTTAATCACTGCTATATACAAGTATTTATCATTTCCAACAATTGCCTTGTCTACCAATTTCATACATATTGTCATTTTAATTTTACATTACCTATGTCTCAAACACTACCAAACATTTGATTGCATTATTTATCTCACAAATAATCCCATCGCATGACTTATCTAACATAACAAGCATGCCCAAATTGTAAACCTTGTTCTTTATACATAAGGGTAACATGGTAAATTCATGACATTTATGTATGCATGTACATGTATATGGATAATTGATACACGAACGAGGCTTAGGTAATTAGAGCTAATCATGACATGTGAATAAAATGATTTCGTAAGTTCAAATTTTACAAATATGAGATTTATGAATAATACCTTATGCTGAAGCATTGACGCTCTCATTCGCCGGCTAGCGAACGGGTTCAAAGGGTAGTGCCCTTGCGGGGGCCAGGGGGCGAAGCTCCTAGGAAAAAATATTTTATTTCTATGTTATTTGAAGAATTTTGATGAAAGAGGCTGAAATATCAACATTTTAAGGGTGCGAGTTGACCTTATGAAGGAAGAGGTTAACACTTCCAAAAGAAATGTTAACACTCTAAAGGAAAATATCGACTTTTTTGTAGAAAATTGATCGATACTTGTACACGCAATCAATACCGGACAAAGAGTTTGAAACTTCTATGGAAAGTGTCGACCCTTTTGCTAAGAGGTCGATATTTGGGGAAGGAAGTATCGACACTCGGGAGTTAGTAGCTTCCTAGCATGTATCCTGAGCGAAAGTGTCGATATTGGGCAGAAGGGATCGACATTTGAAGGAAAGTGTTGATACTATAGCTTTACAAGGTCGACACTTGAGTCCTAGACTTCACTCCAGTATGTGCCTAGAAGAAAGTATCGATACAAGAAGGGAAGTGTTGACACTTTGTCAAAAAGTATCGATACTTTTGATCGGAAAAAAAATACAAGCATTCTGTCTTTCAAAATATCGACATTCACCATGAAAGTGTCGACACCTTTGCCAAAAGTGTCGACACTTTAGACAAAAATATTGATACTTTTGCTCGAGAAAACTTCAATACTTGATTCCAAAAATATCGATACCAGCTTGAAAGTGTCGACACTTTAATCAAAAGTGTCAACACTTGTAGCCAAAATGTCAACCCTTTACATCGACAGAACTTAATTTGGGCGAAATTTAAGGGGCATTTTGGTCCCTTCACTCCTTTATATAAATACCTACTAGGGTAAATTGATTCGAAATGTTCTCATTTGTTCATTTCCCGTATCTCTCTAAAATCCACCCTCTCTCCTTCTCTCTCTCAATTTTTGGCCAAACCTTCCCAAATCCGTGGCCTACATTTACAAGGCTTGCCTTTCCATTGATTTCTCATCTTCTTCATTATGCATTGGTGCCACATTTGGCTAAGAACAGCAAGGAATGAGGAAGAACAAAAATCTAGGGTTTTGAACCAAAATAAGGGATTTTGCCAATTAAACAGAAAATCAACATTCTAAAGACTCTTACGACTCTCTGGTAAGTCATTTAACCCAATGCAAGTGAAATTTGTAAGATTTGAAGCATGTTAGATTTTAGGGTTAATGTTTACCCGAAGAGATTTCAATTTAATTGCTTAGGGAATCTAGTTTTCTGTAATGATTTGGCATATTTGAGAGTATATAATGATTATATATATGTTGAATAATGATTTGGAATAGGCATATTTTGTCTTAAACAAAAATGCGGCATTTGGAATGTGAACCTTTCGTTGTAGCCGAAAATGTGAAACTTGAAATAAATGGCCATAGGATTTCAATTGTTGAAAATTGGTTAAATGGTTGTTCGATTAGTCTCGTAACGTATTGTGTGTCGACTAAGAATAATTAGACATATTTCCATAAAGTATGCATTTAATTGCATATAAGCAATATTAATTGGGAACATAGAATTTATTATGTATATACGTGTTGTATTAAGTTCCGAGAACTTAAGTGACGTGCTAAGTGGGCACGAGGAGATTTAGAGGGAGTGGATACCCTCCCATTTGTTATGAGTGGATTTATACATACATATTATATAAATATAAATGCATGTGATATTTATATAGTATGCATATGTGAAAATTGTTAAAATGAAAGATTTACTGTTGTTAAATATTGATATTGGGTTGTTTTTATGTTATGGTATGCTTTGAAATGATTTTACTTGATAGACACGCATGGAAAGGCCGTGGAGCCAAATTTGGTTTATTGTTTGTAATCTTTGTTTGAGAATATTATGACCATGGAGGCTTGATTTAATGTTACACAGTTATGCTGTTGATTTGAAAATGTAATATTTTAAATGCATGTACATTGGTAATGAGGCCGTGAGACCAATTATTATGTTATGGCCAGTGGGTCGCTTGCATGGCTTTTGAGCCTGCATATTTACTGTATATACAGGGAGGTAACCTATGGGCGTACCTATGAGAGGCCGCATAGGTGAGTAGGCTGCAGTGGGACTGTATAAGGGAGGTTAAACTATGGTAAGCCCACTGTGTGCCAAGCACTAGATGCTGATATGGAGACCCTATGAAAAGTCTTGGTGACTTGATAGGGATCTCAGGTATTTGACGGATACGACGAGGATAGTCACTAGATCACCAAGTGACTACTCGGGCCAACATCAGTGAAATGGGCTGGTTTTTAAGAAATGCTTGTTTATATAACTTAACTGATTTTGCAATGCATGAGAAATGGTTTTTATGGTTATAAAGATTTCATTGCATATAGTTTTTATGTATAACAGACTCACTGATGGGTTTCGACATTACCTAGGCCAAGGTAGTGGTTGGAATATTATGGCCAACCTAGTTTGATTTTTTAAAATGTATACAGACCATATTTATATTGTTTATAGTTGCTTTTGGTTGTACATGAGTTTTACATATGCATTTAAGCATGTAATCAAAGAAAACTCAATATCATGATTTATTAATGTATATGTCCATGTATATATAGCTATGTATATATACGTTTACTTATTGAGTATAGCTGTATACTCATCCCTCAACATTTCAGCTTTCAGGTTAGGAGAGAGAATATATACCACATTAGGTAGGTTATCTTTAATCTTGACTCACAAATATGTTTCAGTCCACTAGATAGAGATTTTAAATTAATATGTATTTTCCTGGAAAATATGTATTTATATTGGAATTGTTTTGATTTGGATTATGAGAAAGAGATTTGTAAACTAAATAAATATGTAATAACTTATTTATTTTGTTCAATCCTTACAAAATATTTCGAATTAATACTTATTTTAAATTATGCATGTTGTGGATGAATTGATCACGGAGATCAATTCTTTGATTATACTCCCATGGATGGGATGCGATATTTATAAATTATTTTCAGGTGTTGTGGTATTGACTTGATAGCCTTATAGGCTCTTGTGATGCATGCTGGATATAGGGAGTGTATCATGAGGGTCTGTGATGATTGTCACAGGAAGATTTCATGGTCGGGACGTGACACAAATAGCATTGAGAACTAATTGTTAAACACTCCCAAAGATTACCCATCATTACTCTCCAACCTTCAAACAATTTGATTAAGATTATAGGCCTCAAAACTTATCATGTGATACTAAGTTAACACCATTTAAATAATCCCATTTTCTCATGAACTAAGAAATTGCTTGGCCACCAATTATAAGCATTTTACAAATACGCAAGCCAAGGGTATCTAACCATATTGAATTTCCCTCAAAAATTTCATAACAATTTAAAGCATTTAAAGACAACAGTAACAAATTTGATTATTTCAAATAAAATAGTTGTGAGGGATAAATATTATGGTTACAGCAAGGCCGAAAATTTTATTCTTTGTCAAAGGCTAAAATAGACAATAAACACCTAATTAAAATAATTACTCTTCCGCATTTCTCCAAATCCCTAAAAAATAAACTCTCATCAATCAAATTTAAGCTATATTTACAATATATATAAAATGGATCAAATTTTTTAAAAAATATTTTTATTTTTATCTAATCTTAGCTAACAAATTATCTTTCCCCTCGGGTTGCATTTCCTACGCCATTATTTACACTATCCATAAATCTTAAGCCAATATCTATTCAATTCTCTCATTAAATTCCACCAAAGTACAATAAATTCAACAAATAATCAACCCAAAAATAGAAATTACGGCCTGAAAAATCAATTCATATCTTATTGTATAACCACAACAAGAATAAATTCATGCAAATAGATGAAATTCATTATACAAATTAAGGAAAACATTCTGACCTTTCCAAAATAGCACCTGCACTTACAACGCCATTTCTTTTCTCTTTAACTCCTCTTTCTTGTTTCACATCCAGAAACCAAAAACAACCTATATCAAATAAATCCTTCCTACCTTCTTTTTCTCTTGGAAATTTCTTTCTTTCTCTAATTCTCCCATTTTCCCCTTCTACCATAACTAAATTTTCATTTTCTCTCACTAAGATTAATTTTTCTCTTCTTCATGTCTTTGCCTTCTTTCCATTTTGTTCGGCCAACATGTTTCTAGTATTTTCTAAATGAAAGGGATAAGAACAAAATAAAAATATGGTGTTTAAACATTATAACATGTGGCAGGCCATGTAGCATCTTTTAGATTCATTTTTTTACACTTTGTTTTCTCAATAATTCCACATTCTTCTAGAATATTTTTCTTAGAAAAGTCAAACATAACAAATCAAAGGAATTTATTTATTAAGCTTAAGACTATGGCCAGACATATTACTCAAGGGTATCAGACTTAAATTTGTTTAATTTTTATTTAGCCCCATTTCTAAATGATTTTATTCTATTTTATTAAAACCCAAAATTTTATTTTATAAATGGCCCCAAATTATTAATTAAATGAGCTTGTTACCAAACACATTTTAGGTTTTATTCTAAATACTAATTTGGATAAGCTTGGTTTTATTTCTTAATCTCCATTATCTATATATATATATTTGGCCCAAAATAATATAATCCTTATTAAATAATAAGTTCCAAGATTTTATTTCCTTATAAAATTTCTACAATCTTATGAGATTTTTTTATTTTTTTATTATTTTTTTTCACCTTGTCATTAATGAAAATTTAACAACTCATTATATCAAAATTTTGGGTTCTACAGGCCAATCGACTGTTTGACAACAATATATTGAATCTTGAGTGAAATATTCCAAAAACTCTAGTCTCCGACTAGATGAATCTCCTCTGTATATAATGTCAACTGTGTGCCATTCTTGTAGTACATTGAGCTGAAGTCACCGTACCAACCTATAATATATCGAATAGCAGCAAGTGCATGGACACAAGACAAATGTTGCAAGTTAAAGCGTCTACATTGACATGTTCTTGTGCTCAAATCGACAACAACATCTTCTCTTCTACCTTTTACTTTGTACTCGTGTTGAAAAATAAAAAATATTGAAGTGTACGAGATATGTAATTATCTTTTTTAGTTTTATCGGCTGTCACTTCAATAAGGGTGTCTTCTTTAGTTTTTGCAGCTACTTCTCTCCTCTCGTAGAACCAACGCTGCAACACTGACCGTATTCAATCCGCCAATGCTACAATTAGAAGAGTATGTACATCCTTTAATAATGCATTCATGCTGTAACATCTGTAATTTACGTTCAACACTGTATGAGCCTAATTTTGTAAATTTAAAAAATGTAGTAGACTTGAAATGAGAACTTTATGGTTAACAAGGCTATTTTTGAAATTTTAAAATTTATGAATTAAAAATAAAATCTAAGTGGGCTAAGATTTTATATATATATATATATATATATATGTATATATAGATGTTTTGGGCCCAATTTAGTAATGTATATACATTGGGCTTGATTTAAATTATATATATGTATTGGGCCTAATTTGTTTCATTAGGCCCAAACCCAATTATGCAAGCCCAACCCAAGCCCAAATGTA
>JAXCLQ010068905.1:0-14546 GCA_035584115.1 Cedrela odorata
TGAAATCATCGACCATCTTGTCATTGTAGACCTCCCGAGCAAGCGTTGTTTTTCCTATCCCTGCCATGCCCACAATCTGTATTACAAGAAAGTTGGCGTCACTGGGTTCATCCCTTAACACCAATTTAAGTATTTTGGCTTTATTATCATCTCTCCCATAGACAGCACGTTCTGTTGGCACACTAGAACTGGGTGGTCTGTACGGTGCAGGTGGAGTTGCAGCAGCTGATGTTCCTCCGGTACTTCCTTGCAGTCCAAGAAAAGTTATATTTTGACGGAGTTGTTCGAATCGGTTAGTGATACTTTTAATATCGGAGTCCAACCTCATATTGCTTGGATAGAAACAATTGATACAGTTAGCAGGGAAGCAATTGTGAATTTTACTACTACTTGCCTGATCATGTACTTGTGCCTTCAACTTGCGCTTCAAAGCTTCTGTGGCAAGCTCATCCAGAATGTCCTCGGCATCGTAAGCCAAGTCTCGGAGATCGTCAAGCCAAATCTTCACGGCACCAGCCTTGTCCGTCAATTGCTTCTCTTCTGCGTCACTGAGAACTGCCTGAATCATTATTAAAGTGTCTTCCCACTTTTTGAGCTCTGAATCAACCCCACCTTGAAGTCGACGTACAAAGTTGAGCAAATCACGAGAAGCCAATCTGTTAAACAAAACATTAAAGAAAGCCGAGAGTAATATTTCTCCCATAGGCATGGTTTCGTTCGTTCACCGGAAAAAAAGGAAATCTGCAGGATCGTCGAAAGAAGGTAAGAAAAACTGTGGTTTGATGTATGGATACTGAAAATTTTAGAATAGAGATTAGTTATAACACCATGTTGACTCCACCAGCTAGCTAGTGGACAATATTCCACTACCAAACTTCAATAATGACGTTTAATTATATTTATATGATCATTAAAATAAAACCGACGGTCCTCATTCATTAACATAATATAAAATAATGCTAAAATTAATACACATTCAACATTAATTTCCGAGAACATGTTTGACACTTTTGTAATGCCTTTGATTTCATCTCATGATAACATAATTTAGAATTTAATTAATAATTAAAAAGCCATTTGAGCTTTGAATAATGGAAATGATTTTGATGTTTTCAAAACCGTGTGCAATTATATTGACTCCAAAATCAGGATACAATTATTGACTAGTATTCAAAGTAAAATTAACTAGAACCGACAAAGTACCAGTGTGAATATCTTGTTATCACAGCATCGATGGATTCAACTTCCTTAACATACAATATGGTAAGTGAAAATGAAAACAAATTAGAGGCACAATTTTCAATTTAAGGCAGAGGACAAATTATAAAAGCTTAAACAGAGGATTAAAAATTGCAATCCAGTATCAGAATATGTGACATGATTAACAATCTATCATCAATTAAATGAATGGATAATAATTCATATCGTGTGCTAGAATTTTGAAAGACCTTATTATATAGGATAAGAAGTGGAATGAGGTAATTGATCTCAGATTCTCGGTTTTGAGATCAAATTCAGCTTGTTCTTCCTCCTCTGAATCATAAATGAATTTGTAATCTATCTCCACATGAGGGATGTTACCTATCTTGGACCACTCTTTTCCTTTTATCATTCTTGCATTGTCTTTTCAGCAATGGACAATTGAAGACGTGTAATTGCAAAAGTTAGGATGGCAGGCCCATGTCTTGAAAGGATGTGAGCTTTGGGCAATTATAGATCTCCAAATATTCAAGAGAGGTGAGGCTCTGGAAACCCGTTGAAGAAAGGTATTTCAATTTTGGGAATCCATAAAATCTCAATTCAGTTAGAGAGGGGGGCAACATCATTCCCAATTTCTCGTTTGGAAACGACACTGAATCATCATGATCCCCATAAATCCAGAGGCGTGTAAGAGAGGTAAGTCTGTGCAACCCCCACACAATCAGTGCTTTGTACATTATGGGATCTTCAATTTCAAGTGATGTTAAGTTTGCAGGAAAACCTTCTTCTGGAAATGATACAATACTGGGACATTGCCCTATTTGTAAATCTTGAAGAGAGTTGAGTTTATGCATGTCGTCAGGCAGAGCTTTAAGTTTCATGCATGCACTTGAAATGGTCTTGGGAAGCCCATTTTAAAATATATTTTTATAATTTTTAAAATTATTTATCATTATTCTACCTCATCATTTTCATAATTATTTATAGAAGTAGCATCATTCTATTACCTATTTTTAAAATTAATTTTATTTTTACTAAGTAATATTATAGATATAATTTTTTTAATTTATTAATAAAAATTAATGTAGTATAATTAATTACATATTATATATATTAACAAAAATTAATGTAATATAATTAATTACATATTATATATATATATTATTTTTTTCATAAGTAAAAGAAAAAAATTATGTATAATTTTTGGACCAATCTATCTAGATGTACTCGTTAGCATATTATTTATTTATTTTTATTTAGGTTTACGGTGATGCATTGAATTATTAAATAGTAAGCTTGTTCGATTTTTCAGACTAACTTGTATAAAATGAGGGGTCTCTATAAATAATTATTGTGTTGTGTTTGGAAAAAAAGTAAGGAAGAGATTGGACTACAATAAATATAAAATTACTACAGTTGAGAAATTAAATATTTTTCTTAAATCTTTCTTTTTCTATTGCACTTCCTTTGTCTCACTTCTTGAAGATTCAATTGAAGAAAATCAAAGATTCAAGTACGGGGTAGTTTACTCAAAGCACTTATAAAAGAGCATTAGCTTGAAGAACGAAGATTTGGAGTTTACAATCGCAATTATAGGTAAACAAAAATCTTCTCTCTCTCTTGTTTATGTGTTTGGAGAAATTCTGAAAATAATCTTTTTTGACTCATGTCTACCATTCTTATCAAATGTTCTAATTTTAGGTCATTTGAACGATTGTGTCCTCGTAATCACCTAAACCCTAAAACCTTAAATCTTAAAACTCTAAACTTTAAATTGCAAAATCCTAAAACTACAATACTCGTGCTACAATATTTTTTATCTTTTAATTTATTTTTTTAATTTACATAATAATAATATTAATTGATAAAATTAAATATATTTACAGCTACTATAATAAAATTTACATAAAATTATAAATTTTAAAAAATAAAAAATAAAAAATAAAAATTAATTTCATAAATAATTTATTATGTAAATTTAAAAAAAATAAAGAAGTTAAAAAAAACTTATATTTTTATATGACTATTAATAAAAAATAAAAAAAATAAAAAAATATTTTTAAATTATAATTAAAAAAATATTAAAATTTTTAACATAATTTCCTAAATTTTTTAATTTTATAATGAACTTAATCTAACATAATTGAAAAAAAATTTATTTCAATAAATAATAAAAATATTTTTTATATTAAAAAATTAAAAGATTACATAAAATTGTAAATTTTAAAATATAAAATATAAAAAAATTAATTTTATCACTTATTATTTATATTTTAAAAAATAAAGATATTAATTTATTATGTAAAATTTAAAAAATAAAGAAGTTAAAATTAAAATAAAAAAACTGAAATGTATATAAAAAGAAATTAAAAAAATTAATTATATAAATTTTGTTAAATAAAAAACTGAAATTATATTAAAAATAAATAAAAAAGAAATTAAAAGAGGCCAAAATTTTTTTTCTATTGTACCCGAGCACAGTTCCTTATTTTCAAAAAGTTAAAAATTTATTTTTATTTTCAAAAAGAAACATTAAAAAAATTAAATAACAAAAATTAATTAAATAATAACAACTTATTATGTATTTTTTAGAACAATAAAAAAATTTATTATTTAGTTAATTGAGAAAAATTAAAAATGAAAAATATTTATTAAAAATATAAAAAAAATATAAGAAATTAAAAAAGAGTCCGACCACAACAAAAATTGAATTACAACTAAAAATAGAATTTTATTTTTATTAATTTCTTTATTTTTAAATTTATGATGTAAATAATTTTTTAATTTATTAAAAAATAAAGAATTTAAAAAATTTAAAAACTTAGCTAAAAAAACAAAACTATTTTATCTTTTAGTGCAATGACATCATCAATGATATCATCACACAGGTGCTCGAGTCCGGACTCGAGCAGAGTCCATGCTCGGGTCCGGATCGAAGCACCGCGCGATAACATTAGCAATGATGTCATCACACTAAAAGACAATATTTTTGTCTTTAACAAAATTTTTAAATTTTAAATTTTTTTAATTTCTTTATTTTTTACTAAATCAAGAAATTAGTTACCATGTAAATTTAAAAATACATAATATATAATAAATTGTGAAATTAATTTTTTTTCTATTAATTTATTGTTTTTGGCTTTTTGATTTTTTAAAATTTTTTAACTTACAAAATTTTAAAAAAATTAAAATTAAAAAATTTTAAAAACATATAAAAATATTTTGTCTTTTACTTCGATGACATCATCGCGCGATGCTCGAGTCTGAACCAGAGCAAAGACTGTGCTTGGACCCTAGCACAGAGCGTGCTCAGGTACTGTAGCAAGTTAAATTTTTTTTGCTTTTTTTAATTTCTAATTTATTTTTAATATAATTTCAGTTTTTTTATTTAATAAAATTTATATAATTAAATTTTTTATTAACAAATTTTAAATTGCAAAGGAAAAAAATAATACTTTTAATTATATAAATTTTATTAAATAAAAAATTGAAACTTATATTAAAAAAATTAAAAAACAAAAAAAATTAAAAAAAACCAAAAGGTTGCTACAGTTGTGCTGTAGCCAATTGTAGCAATTTTTCGATTTTTTTGAATTCTTTATTTAATAAAACTTAAATAATAAAATTTATATAATAAATAATTTTTTTATTTTTGAATATACGTAATAAATAAAAAGTGATGAAATTAATTTTTTTTATTTTTTAAAATTTATAATTTTATGTAATTTTTATTTTTAATATAAAAAATAGAAAAAAATATCTTAATTTTTATTTTTAAATTTTTTTAACATATCTTTATTTTTTTATATTCTCTCTAATAGTTATATAAAAATATATGTTTTTTTAGCTATTTTATTTTTAAATTTACACAATAAATTATAATTGATGAAAATATTTTTTTTATTTTTTAAAATTTATATTTTTATGTAATTTTAATTATAGTAAAATTTATTGTAAATAAATTTAATTTTGTGAATTATTATTTGTTATGTAAATTTAAAAAATAAAGAAATTAAAAATATACAAAATTAAAATATACAAAATACGAGTACTGCAATTTCAAGGTTTGAGGATTTAGTGTGTTATTGGTCATGAGGGCAAAATTGTTCAAATAACATAAAATTTAACCGTTTGGTAAGATTGAATTAGGGTTGGTCAGAATTGTAAACAGGAATTAAAGGTTATTTTTCAAAAATTTTCCTATGTATTTTGGTTCAAAAGATTTGATTTTGTTTGGAAATTAAAAAATTAACTCTATTCGTTTCCTCATTTTTCCCCCCATAAATTCTGGGGTTCGTTGTTGTTTTTCTTTAGTTTTACTATTATATGATATTTTGTTTGCATAATGGTATTCATTCCTTTATTACTCTTGGTTGCTAGCTGAATATGTTTAACCCTTAATCGAATTATTTTGATTTTGGGTATTGTATAGATTAAACGTTTGATTGCTAGTTGAATAGTGTTACAATCTAAAAATATTATTTGATTCCAAACTCTCTTCTTTTTGTTCATAATTAATATAATTAATTAAAATTTATATATAATTGAATTTTATATTACAATTTAATTGTTATTAAAAAATATATTATATATTAAGTATATAATATTTGTTTTTATTTTCTATTTATTATATATTAAGTTGTAATACTCCAAAATTTAAACTAAGGGCATTTTAGTTATTTTACAATTATGGGTAATTTTGTTATTTTATAAATTATGTCAAGGTAATGAAAACTGAATAAATAACTTTTTATTAATGTTTACTTAGCTATTGAGAGTGATTTGATAACAATTTTGTTAAGTTTATAAAATTTTCCTTTAAAGCTTTATCCACGCACCCAACCTTCAAACGAAAACCGGTGTTTTGATTGATAAACGATTTTTTTATACGGAAAGAGGACTTGATAAGGATCGATATGAATTAAATTTGAGTCAAATCCGAGATCGGATGGAGAGAATCAAAGCCTACAATATAGTATATATGTATGAAATTTTTAAATAACATATTTATCCTTACTATTTAATTTTTTTTTATTTTTTTCAGAGGCAAAATAGTCATTTCATTAAATTTAAATTTCAATTTAAACTTGGCAGGATGCGAACCCCAAGATGCTCTTCTTCATTCCAATAGCTTCCTTTGCCATTTCTTTAAAAAAAAAATTTCAAATTTCTTCAAATTACTCAATTTTAAACAGATTAAAGTTATGTTTCTTATTGTAAATCACATGTACACGATATGGGCTACATTCTAGGAACTTCGTTTGAGTGATTTAGTCGACAATTAAGCGGGGAGGAGAATAGTGATACTATTCACAATTTGAGGAATTTTGAAATTACTCGCAAGTCGGATGTCTTAGGGTTAAATTGACCCCTCTATAAGATTCCTAGTTTTGTTGTTGTCGTATTTTTGCATTTTTCGATAAGTTACTGTTCACCACAGGAGCACTGTTCATCACGGCATATATTGTTCATCACAGAGTTACTGTTTATCCTAGACAATTTTGCCGATTATACTTGTTTAGGCTATAATTAAACTGATTAGTAGTTAGATTAGGTGAAATTAAATTTTATCGGAAAATATAAATAGTGACAATATCGTTGCACTTGATTTAGATTTTAAAATAATGTGTTATCATGCCGAATTGATCAGTAATAGTAAATTAAGTATAATCGACACCTCGATTACTAATTGTTAGATTCAGATTATAGGAGAAAATAGAATTAAAAAAGGAGAGAAAAACCTTGTTGTATATCAATATCGTAATTAAATTTTAAGCATGTGTATTTAAATTATTATGTTAATAATTAGTATAAATGTGTTATAGATATGCCAAGGGAGCGACCATCCATCCCCCAGTGATTGAGTTTCTGTTTTGTTTTTGGAGACACCTGTAAGTGAATTTTTACATGGTTTTCATTTCTTTAAAAATGTTTTATAAAATTTAATGTTTTACGAAGTAAGAAATAGTTTATTTATGAATTGATTTACATTTTGTTTTATATGGAAAATGAGATTTACTTTGAGCTAAATATATATTGTTATGAAAGAGTTGTTGAGATATTGATTTTGAGGCCAGGAGGAGGCCATTTTGTTTTGAATTGTGTTTTATTTCTGATTTCTGTATTTCTGACAATATGCTAGCTGTTATTTCAATTTTTACTTAACCTGAACTGAGAGACATAAGAGGGGAAGTTTATGTGCTTTGAAAGCACATTATGATCTGTGTTCTGTGGAGGTACCGGTACATGTGAGAAGTAGGAGGCGAAAGACGGTTTGATATCTGACTTGAAATCTATACACATCTCTGCATATTATTATGTTTTTATTTGACTATTTGAAATGATAATTCTGAAAATTATTATAATAAGCAGTGAAGGTTCTGTTAGTATGATTTTTGTTAGAGATTGATTTTAACTTTGAACATATTTTATGTCGAAACTGAATTTACTTAAAATTTTCATTTCAGTATCTACTCACTGAGTTTTTCCCAAACTCACCCCACCACAGTTTTCAGTGATTGTAAGATTTCCTTCTAGGTGAGAATTCTAAGAGATATTCGTGAAGAGTATTGGAATTCTAAATTCTCCAGGTAGTCACCTAGGAGTTAATGTTTGTGATCTGTTTTATATATTGGACACGAAGCTCAATTATGTATATACATTATGAGTATGTCTTTTGTATAATTATTTGCATATTGATATGTGTGCATATATTATTTTATTTATGAGTATCATGGTTTATGTCTGAAATTGTGTTGATGGGCATGGAACCCTTAGTATAGGTGTATAAGTTCATGCATTTGATTGGTATTTCTCTACATTACAAGTTTTGTCTGAGACTTATAGAGGTAAGATATTTCTACTTCTATGCCATAACGACACCGAATAACCGGTGTATGACATAAGTATTAGTATAATTTTAAAAAATTAAATATTAATACAGTTGCTGCAGCAAATACAATAATCTATAAACAATCTAGTATAATATTACGTCAAACACAATACATGTATTTATATAATCCAATTCGATACAATTCAATTTATTTCAATTCAGTATATTTAAAATAATACAATATAATACGTGCTACCAAATGAGTCAATTTTTAGTATATGAAAGATGGACTTGGAAGCCTATATGTTGAGGAAAGTTGTTAAGTTGGAATATAAAAGTTTATCACAAAATAAAAAAATTTTGTTGCAAATTTAAGAAAAATAGGAGGTTATGTTTTTATTTTTGCAGATATCAATAAAAATACATATTTAATAGTATGGGTCCTAAACTTGAGTATCCTTCAAAGAATTAAAAATAGAAGTATCCTTCAAAGAATTAAAAATAGAAGGGTCAAAACCATGCACAAACTTAACACAATAAAAAATATCACCAGATAGATAGGAGAGTCTATATGAATTATGAAATTGTGCTAACAACAATACTATATTTCAGATACAATAATCAAATAGAGACACTTGAACTGAAACAAAAATAATTAATTAATTAAAATAATTTAAGAATTATAAAAATAATCAATATCCATAAAAGTAATTATATAAGAAAATTAATTTTAGATATATTAATTTTTTTATTAATTAAAAAATAAATAAAAAAATAAAACCAAGAAAGATTGATAGTCCAATATGACACGAATGAATTTAATTGATATTTACGTATTTGATCTTTTAAAAATTAAGCACAATAATCACATTTTAAGAACAAAAATTTAACGCATTAATGCGTATGAAAATACAAATAATTAATTAAATAAATTAAAAATTCAATGATATTCACAATAATTATTAAGTTTAATTAATTTAAAAACTGTAACATTCGAAAAATGAGACATAAGTAAGTTCACAAAAGAATAATAAATTTACGAAGTATAATAAATATAATTATTTGAAAATTAAGTACCATATAATACAAAAATAAATTTTCATAACGAGAGAATGAGGGAGGAAAAAATTATGGTCTGACTCCAGATTCGGGTAAACCCGTTCAGTATCTTGTATCAGTTCAAGGATTTTTAAAAATGTTTGGGTTTGATAAACGCACATCTTGTATCACCTGAAATTGTTTCCCCTCTCATTTTTACCTCATGTTTTTTATCCTTTTATTTTAAGCTTATTTTGAGTTTGTGCTGAGTATACTGTCAATATTATTAATATTTCCAAGTTCAAACATAGAATTAAATGATAAAAGAATGTTATTAGAATCTTGGATTTGATGTTGATTGGGCTTGCTTCAATTACCAAGATTTTGTTCTGGAGTTTAGTGCCCAGGAGTTGGGCTAACTTGCTATTCAAAAATTGGTTAAGTTAGTTACTACTTTTGTGCACTTGCAGAAGGACGATAATGAAGTTTATTTTTGGTCTTATTTTAAACTTACTATTATGAGAAATTATTGTAAATATGCTTCAAAAATCTCCATTTCATTTTTTTTCTTGTGATTTCTTCTTATTAAATTGCTTAATTGATTCAGAACATGGAAGTAAGGATTCACTCAATTTCGATCACAGAATCACAATACTTCTGTGTGTAGATTTCTGTCAATCAGAACCAAATGAAAGGCTTTCATTAAAATTTTCGTAGAATCGAGAATGAAGTTTTCATTCTTGTAGATATATTTACGATTTACCTCATGCTTTGGAATTTGCTTTCTTCATTACAGGTTAACAGTTGTACAGGAAAAATGGGGATGGCAGTTATGAAGGCAGCAGATTCAGCGGGACTTGAACTGGTTCCAGTATCATTTGGCACAGAGCAGTAATCTAGACAAACAGTGGACGTTTGTGGCAAAGAGATTTGTGTGCATGGTCCTTCTGACACAGAGAGTATCCTAGCATCCGTCCTTGATAAATATCCAAACATGATCGTTATGGACTATACCGCACCTGCTGCAGTGAATGGTAACCAATCATAGTACATGTCATTTGAATTAGGAAAAGAAATCTGAAATTTGAAACTGATGCGAAGAAAGACTGGATTTAGTAATTTTATTTTGACAAATTGAGTAGTTATTTGGATTCTGTTCAAGCTGTTCCAAGACACTGTCCCGAGTTTCTCTTCTTAAGTTTCAAGTTTTACTCAAATGCTTTCTTTTAACTTTTTTATTGGACCTTTATAAGGAAATATTTTATGTACAATTCAGCCTTCATTCTATTGTTTATATGTGGGTTTCTGTCTATTATTTGTTTTATTTTAAATTTTTATTTCTTGGTTGTTCTAGTCATACGATAGTGAAATTTCTGATGGTTGATCATTGTTTACTTTAGGAATGTGTAATCTCAAGTTAGCTTTCATGAATAACCAGTTACACTGATGCTTTGTTAGTGATTATGTTAATGTAAGAACAGGTTCAGTCGAAGGCCGACAAGCGTATCTACAGTATGATAGATGTCCTGTGGGAGGGAAACATGTGATGAAATTTTTGTTTTCGGATGCTTAGTGTTGTTTGTATTAGTACATATTTAGCTCTAGATTGTTAAAGATTATGATGAAAAATATATGCAAGGTAATTTTGGATTGGTATTTTCAGCCTTACACAGTATTTTGTATTCTGGTCGCTACTTACTGCTAATTCATGAAAACTTGGTTGGCTAGGTGATGCTTGTTTCTTTCTATTATATGTTATACGTATGTATGTATTGTTGTATGAGTAAATTATGTTCTCTTTTTTCATTACTTGCATTATAAATTGATATTAATAGATGAAATAAAGAAAATATTTTCGAAAAATCAGATGGATATTACATAAATGGAGTAGGTACGATATTTCCGAAAATTCTGTCTTCTTTTGTCTTCAAATTCTTGATCATCTATATTTATACACAAATTTCACAACAAAAAAGTAATGGATTACTTGAAATTGACCAGCTGTTCAAAAAATATGAATAACATAAAGATTAAATCAACCTCTATTGTTTAATTTAATTCTATTTACAAACAATAGAAAGAGTTATTTTATGCCTTTTAAACTTGTGTTATTGACCTTATAGTATACAATTAATGCCTGAATTTGTAAATTGTCTTTCGAATTAGAAGAACGTTCCCAAAGTTCCCTGCCCTCCCATTTCCCACGTCGTCTTCACGTAATTTATTCGATTTCTTTGTCGCAGTGCCTCGCCTTTGAGCAAAACTGCAACTCTATGGATACCCGGGAAGATTTGAAGTCAATGCTAGCATGTTTGCCGGTGTTCGTTCGATCAGAGAATCTATTTTGGCAGTCGAAAATGTTGGATTAATTACTGAAATCAATGGTGAAAGGACCTGATCACAGCAGGGTTAATTCCGAAGAAGTTTTATCTGCTTTCATTTGCGATATCAGAAGCTCTTACTCCATCCATCAGTCTCCCAGTTTTATCAATTGGGTCCGTGAGTTTTTTGAGTTTGTTGAAGTTCTTGTGGTTGCATTTTGAACGTAAAGCGAATTTTGGGATTTTCGGTTTGATGGGTTTGGTTTTCACTTGATTGTTGAACATGAAAAATCTTTGCTTGTTGATTACTAATTAAAAAGAGAACTTTTTTGGTGAATTCATGTTACTTTGGAATTTTAGTTGACTAATTTAATAGAATGCAAAGGGAGTTGAACTATTCAATTTTGCTTAAAGTGAGCATATTTTGTAAATCAATATGTGCAGCAATGAGTGGCTAACTTGTTTATACTTTATAGTGTCTTTCTTTTTCCTTCGTGGATGAATACTTTTCTTTCTGGTATTCTGCTGTTATTATTTTGCCTGCCAATTTGCTTATGTTCAAATACAAACAGAGGAAAATTTAAGGAAAGATTGGCTTTCTTCATTGATTTTATCAGAGTAAGTAAATTCTGCTCTTTACTCTTTGGTATTTGTCCCTGCTCTCAATATAACTGCATGAGAGGAGTATTTGTGAGCCAATGTCATAGTTATGCCTTAGGAATCGTGAACAACTTTTAGGTTATCAAATCATGATGTACAACATTGGTGCTTTTCTATAGGATATCTGGATAGGCAAAAAACTTTAGAGCAATGATCAACTCATTGCTTGTAACATCCCAAATCTGGGAATGTTACCGGCAGGTAATAGAATTATCTTATCACCCTAAGCCTTACACAAGCTGTCTATCTATACATTTACTATATTCCACATGCACGTGTATAAATATCGTATTCTGTAGGTAATACAAATGGGCACCATGCCTATTGTCACAGGGCTCTTTTCTTCTATGCGGCACACCCCGCGATGCTCAAGGCACACCCTTGATTAGCACCCTCTTCTTTGCACAAATTTTCTGCACAAGCCACACAAGCAAGCACAACTAAAGCAACGCAACGCAAGCAACGTAACACAACCACACAACACAAGCAATATGTTAATTACGAAGGCCACACGCCCTCAACCTTTTTATTAAACACTTTAAAAAGGAAACAAGACCACTCACAACACCCTTGTGAAGGCCTTTTCGAAAATCTTAGACTTTCTCTCTCTAAAACTTTCTCTCTCTAGAACGAGTTTCACACAACTTGCTCTAGCATTCACTCATGAATGATCATCATCATGGCAACACGTTGCCAAGCACTCTTTTTATAGTGCAAAGCCAACACCCCTGACTTTCTAGGGACATCGGAGTTTGATGCCTACTCAAACTTATATTTTGTGCATCACTAGGATACTTAGCCAACTAAAACTATGCTAGCAGTGCTTGACTAAAACACAAGAGCCCACACATGACTCAACTTGCTAGCATGTTGTGGCGCACCACAACTCTAAGTCCGTGACAAACCTCCCCCACTTGAAGAGCCCAACGTCCTCGTTGGATCGGCAAGGTAGTCATTAACCTCTTTCTCGAACTGCCACAAAGTGACGTCGCGTTCCCAACTTGCATCAGCAGCACTTCCCCTTTTCCATTGAACCAAGTAATCAGTTCTTCGGTTCTTTTTACTTTGTCCCATAGTGCGATGATCTAGAATCTTCTCAACCTCCTTGTCGAATTGCTTTCGAATCACCGGCGGAGCACGCTTAGTTTGTTGCCGCTCAACATCAACTAAGTCTTTGTAAAAGGGTTTCAAGTAACTTACATGCACTGTTGGATGAATTTTTAACCTCTCTGGCAGCTTTAACTTGTAAGCAACTTTGCCCATTCTCTTCACCACTTCGAAAGGACCATCATACTTCGGCACTAATCCTCTGTGAACGGCCTTGCTACTTATCTTCTTCCAAATCTGCAGAGTTAATTTCAGCAACACCATATCGCCCTCGTTGAACTCTAAGTCTCTTCGCCTCACATCAGCATACTTCTTCATTCGGCGGGATGCCTTAGCTAGACTTTCAAAGGCTAAATCAATCATCTCTTGCTTGTCTCGCGCAAGCTTGTATGCTGCTGGGCACTTTACTTCAGTGTTATGTTTTGCCACCTCTTGTGGCGTGCGAGGTTGCTGCCCCATCACCAATTCCTCTAGACTCATTTCGGTCGAAGATGACTTATGTATGTTGTAGCAAAACTGGGCGAAATCAAGTAAATCAACCCAATTTTTCTGACTTGCCGTCACATAATGCCGCAAGTATTCCTCTAGTAGTGCGTTAACTCTCTCAGTTTGGCCATCAGTTTGCGGATGATTGGCCGTAGAGAATTTCAATTCTGTACTCATGAGGTTAAAAAGTGAAGTCCAGAACCTACCCGTGAAGCGCGCGTCTCTATCGCTCACATTGTCTTCTGGCACTCCAAAGTACTTCACCACATGCTTAAGTATCAACTCTGCTGCTTTGTCCGCCGAGCATGCATGTGGCGCGGGTATAAAGATGGCATACCTAGAAAATCGATCAACCACGACCAATATCGACTTATACCCATCCGCGGACTTAGGCATTCCCGATATGAAGTTCATTAAAATCGAATCCCACGGTTTCGCTGGTATCGACAATGGTTAAAGAAGTCCCGCTGGCCTCCTCCTCTCAGTCTTGTCTAGTTGGCACACTAGGAAAGTCTTGACATACATGCGTATGTCTTCTTCCATCTTGGGCCAATAATATAACCTTTCCAGCAAGGCCATCATCTGCTCAACACACGGATGTCCTGCCCACCTTGTATTGTGCGTCTCTCGCAGTAATACCTTACGTAAGTCCCCACCATTAGGCACATACGCCCTTCCAACTCGAGCATAGATCAACCTATCTTCAAGCCAATATCGCAGCACACTTCCCCTCTTGATTTCATCTCTTAGCTGCTGGTATGCCTTATCATTTTCAACATGCTGCCTTACATGCTCAATGAAATCCGAAGTTGCGGTCGAAAGTGCGGCCACATAGCCCAACACTTCTTTTCGGCTTAGCGCATCTGCCACTGAGTTTTGTTTGCCCGCCTTGTGCACCCACA
>JAXCLQ010068916.1:0-14544 GCA_035584115.1 Cedrela odorata
ATATATATATATATATATGTACATGCACACACTTTTTGACTGAATTTAAGAGTTTCAGAATTTGTATTAAATATTTTCTAAAAAATATTCATATCTAATTAATTTATTTACACCATTACTTATATAAAATTTATCAAATTTTTTCATTCATCAATTTTTTTATTAAAAAATTAAATATTTTCGTATTTATATAATATTATAATGAGTTGGATATCTTAATGTTTTATTTATATTATTTATTATGAACTATTATTAATTTGGTAAATAATTATATAACATAAGTTATTCGATATTATAAAATAGGATGATTATTATTTTTTAATTTTTTTGTTTTATTATAATTTTGATTTCACTGCTATTTAGATTTAAGAGTAATTCAGATTTCAGTAAAAACATAATAATCGCTGCCTAAATTAAACTGAATTTGATTTATTTTGATTTAATGTTGAAATTTGCAATTTTTATTTTATTTTATTATTTTTAATTTAACAAAAAAACTAATGAACAACGAATAAAAATGTACCACCTGTTAGATTTTCTTCAATTTCTAGTGTATTTTAGTGTATAAACAGAATTTTCGAAACTAACCTTTACCGTCTTACATGGCCAATTTGGATAATTGTATAGGCTATTTCGTCTTTTCAATAAATATATTGAATTAGAATTGAAACATGTAACTCTATTAAATTTCAAAACTGGCCCAAACTTCGTAGTATTTAGTCAAAATTACCCTTCCGCTAATCTCTAAAAAGGTCCCAAACAAAACATTTGAAGAAAACGCAGTGAGACCGAGAGCTCGAAATCGAAGCCATGGCCGCAATTGAAAGTAAGAAACTCACAAGGAATCAGCTGATAGCATCATGTCTCTCCAAACATTTCTCTTTGGATCCTGTAAGCAAAAATGATACTTTTTTTTTCATTACTTTCACTGTTCTCAGTATTTGAATATTTTATTTTATGTTTTCTTATGATTTAATTGATTCTAGTAAGTGGGTTCTGATTCGTTTGTTTATTTTGGTCATCTTAGTTTTGGCTGTTGAATGGATGTGTGTTATGTTTGGTGCTTTTCTAGTAACTATTTTTCTGGGGTTGGCTTTTTGAGGGAGATTAATTAGTGGAGACAGTACCATTTTTTTGACAGCATAGTATTTTAAGTCACCTGTGCTTGCTTTCAATTTTCTTTACGAAATTTGCATCCATTATTGATGAAATAATAGCTAATTATTGGTTTATGTATGGATTTGTGGTAGATATTTTGCGGATGGTCGGGTTGTGTGTAAATTGAATATGGGGCTTGATAGTATTATCTTGAGCTGCATTTTGTGGGGTTTTGTGAATTTTTCTTGCTGAATTCAGAATTTATTGATGCAGAAATATTTTTGGAGCAATGCAGCAGAGAATGATATTAAGACTTTGTATTCGAACATTTTGAAGTCATCAGGAAAGGGTTCCTCTCCGGCGCATAATGATGAGGTAAATTTGAGTGGATTTAATCATGAGTATGATATAGCCTAAACCTTTGATCGTCAAACATCCATCTAGGTGTAGTTTATTATCTGGACAGCTGAATTAATGTTACTGAACGTTGGGTTGAATTGGATTACTCTACAAAGAGGGAGTGCGCTTATAGGTCTTGCTTAAGCTTGATTGTTGTTGGCAATATCAGCATCGATCCCTAATCTGTGAAATCAACTTTTGGTTTAGGTGATGAAGTGGATAGAATTTGCGGATAGTTTTCCTGCTGATTCTAAGGCATGCTTTGGTGTTCTTATCAAATTAAATGAAGAGTTAGCTCAAAAATCTGTGCTGCTGGGCAATGGATTTAGAATCTCTGAAGCTGATGTTATTGTGTTTTCTGCTATACATTCTTTTGTGGTATGCATTTCTCATCTTATTCTACATTTTTTTTTCATTTGTACTTGTATACTTTTCGTGCATTGCTAGAAATCTTGTTAAGACAATAACATTCTCTAGTTATTTTGTATAAGTTGGGAAGAAGGGATACTTTGGGATATACAACTTATTTGTTAAAAAGCCTTTTTCATCCCTTTAAATGCAAAGGACATAGGAAAAAAATTGTTGTTCTCAGTTAGAAATACTTTTCAAATGCTAATGAATTTTACGTGGATACTTGTTGCCAGATTGGCCTCTCAAATTCAGATTCGGAAAAGTTGCCACATGTGATGAGATGGATGGATTACATCCAGGTGGGAACTCTTCCTGATTATTTTCTGTTTTCTGTAATTCATTACATGTGGTCACTGACATCCATTGCATTAGGATGTGGTCCCTTTTCAAATCGAATTTTTTTAATTAACTTGTGCTCCTAAATGTCTTTTCACTCATTGTAACAGAGCAATCAAGATTTGGGGGAATTATTTGGAAAGATATTAGTAGAGAAGGTTGAATTTGATCCTCCGGTGAGTTATTTTCCATTATTACTTAGTGTTCCATGGCAGTGTTCTACTTTACTCATGAATAGAGACAAAAGGTTAACTGATAAAGTAAAGGGGAAGCAATATATAGGTTTTGATGAATGTGATATTAAATTTGTTTCATAATTGTTTGAATGTTTGAACTTAAAAAATACAGTCAAAAAATTTGTTCTATACTAATGACCCTTTGTTTCGTGCTTCCCTGAACCATTTTAAGTTTCAATTCCCCCCCTTCAGGAAAAAAAAAGAAAGAAAAAAAAAAGAAGGAAAGAATGAATGAAAGAAAAAAATCTTAAGTTATTTGTCTGCTTATAGAACATGTATTCATTCTCAATTTTAGTTGCATGGAGCAAAAATTGCAGCTAAGGTGGAAGTAGATTTAAATGCAAAAAGGACTGTGCAAAGCACAAAAAATGCAGACAAGTCAGAAGTAGACCCGAATATAGAGGCTAGAGATGCTAAGGTATTTGTATTTTCTGCTTATTCTTACACATACTCGGTGTTTTATGATAGTATGTCACTTCATAAATGACCCTATTTATAAATTGCTGCAAAATCATCTAATTTGATGATAAAATACAAAGAACTGATTTTTTTTTCTTAATTATTTTGACTTGCATTAGTCAGCCAATATCATGCATGTCTGTGTGGTTTTGTGTGGTCAAACTTTGAGAATGTCATTCAATGTATAAATGTTCATTTTGGTAAAATTCTTATAACATGTCTGCAATTGCTTGTTGAGAAATTAAAGAAATCGGATATTGGGGAAAAGGGAGCTACTCAAGAAAAGAAGAAATCAGCGGAAACACAAGCAATTGAGAAAGACAAGAAGAAAAAGTCTACAGGAGATAAGGAGGCTAGTCAAGAAAAGAAGAAATCATCTGAAACTGAAGCAGGAGAGAAGGATAAAGAACTTAGTGTTAGTTTACTGAATATACAGGTTGGTCTCATAGGCAAAGCATGGAAGCATCCATCTGCCGATAGGTATACTTACGAGCTTTATTCTTTTTTACTTCCAAAACCTAAATTTATTCATTGGAAAACAATCTATATCTCATGTACTCTCCTTAGACAAATTACAGTTTACTGGTTGAGGAGATAGATGTTGGAGAGGCCAAACTGCGGCAGGTGGTCAGTGGTTTGGCAAAATATTGCAATCCAGATGAGTTGACGGTATAATTAGTTTTTGAGTTAGCTACTTAATCTATTACATGCATCTTTATTCATGGTTTCTGAACTATTGATTTCTGAAGCTTACTTTCTTGTGGTGTTCTTTGGTGTTTGCATGTGCTTTGAAGAATCGCCGTGTTGCGCTGATCACGAATGTAAAACCTGGAAAGCTACGGGATGTGATGTCAGAAGGATTGGTAATGTCATGGCATTTTCATCAAATACGTGTTTGTTAAATGACTTCGAATGAGGGTTATGACTTTTGAAGAGTGCAGTTTTTAGTGGCAGCTTATGTTTACAAATGCTACCTCATTTTTTTACATAATTCTAAAGCAATGAGGTTGATTTGTGTTCGTATTTGCGATTTCTATCTCATTAGGTGCTTTGTGCTTCAAATGAAGATCACACTGTCGTAGAGCCTTTACTCCCACCAGAAGGTGCCAAAATTGGGGAGCGTGTTTCGTTTTCTGGGTAAGTATGCTCTAGTTATATAGAAATAAAAACTTACATGTATTGCCTGAATACCTATTGCCCATGTTTAGTTTCTTGAAGTTCACAATCACGGTATGCCTCGGTATGGTCCTGAGACTACATCTATCATTTGGCTTGAAAGATTATTTGAAGTGCCAAATTCTCATTTGATTTTGAGTTAAATGACTGCTGACAAGCGTGCATCTAAGAAAAAGGAACTGGGATTAACAAATGAGATCTGTAAATGACCAATGCCTTTTAATGTCAGCTTAACGATAATACCGAATACCTTTACTTATTCAAACAAAAATACCATTTATTTGGATTGTAGCTTGCAATTTTGTTTAGGGCAAATTTTGTTTTCTACCTGATATCAGCTGCATCTTACATTCAATGGTTCTCATGTTCTCTAGGATTGATGGAAAACCAGAAGACGTCCTAAATCCCAAAAAGAAGCAGTTGGAGAAGATTACACCGGTATTTGTCCCTCTTATCTTGACTTGTGAACATGTGTATACTACCTTTAAGTGCTCACCCTATATATCAGAACTGTTCATCACCTTCCACTCTTTAATTAATTTCATAAACTGAAAGTTCAATCATTTACTAAGATAGCAATTAAATGTGGTCAGATTCCATATATAATAAATAATGGCTTTTTTCATGGTTGGCAGAATCTGTTCACCGATGACAAGGGTGTGGCAACATTTAAGGGTATACCATTTATGACATCAGCCGGACCATGCACATCATCCATTCCTAAGGCAAGCATTAAATGATGAAAAACTACATATCAGGGCAAAACTAAAAGCTCACATTTCAGATGATTTTGTTTAAGATTTAAGCTTTACCTGTCAATGTTACAAACACGCAGTCATGTTTTATTGAGCATAGTCATGTTAAATGGTTTAGCATACCATGTTATCCGCATATGATGATACAGAAGGTTAAGTGAAATGTTTCTGAATTTGCTACTTGGTAACTGATACATTTTATTAAGTTTGCGCTTGGTAGAAGTTTTTGAAATGTTCTAGAGAGCAATTTAAAACTTGGTGTCTTGTGTTGAGTTTTTAAAGTATTTTATGTTAGCGTATTTTCATGGTACAAAAGAAAGATAAGCCGATTTCCACTTTTCTCAGAAAAACGACAAATTGCGCATAGTGAGATATAAAGGACGACAAGTCGTTCAGTAGCTTTGCGACAAAAGACAAGTCGTCCCACCAAATGTTTGAGAGCCTATATATTTAAGTTCTCCAAAGCAAGAAATAATCTAGAATCAAAGGTAGCAATAATATATGATAATGGGGTAATAACATCTGGGCCTCTGATTTTTCATATTTTTGAAATAAGGGTATAATTTTCCCATATGTATCAAATAGGTCCTTGAGCCATATTGCAATTATAAAAATACCCAGCTAAATACTTATAAATCATATGATCAAAATTTAATATTATAAGAATAATTTGATGTTTTAAACAAGGAACAAGGCCTGTTTTACACAAATGAACAAATTGAAAGACTCGAATGTTAGAACTCATTGGCCCATGTAAGGAATAATAGCTTAGCTGGAGAGATTCCAAAATTATAAAGAGGATATTGTAGGGTTGTTTATCCAGAAACCGTACATGTACAGCTCCGTATGATCAAAATTACGATTGACAATTTGACATATATTTTATTCTACAAAAATAACAATGTTATGCAGGTCTATCTGTTATATATAAAAGCCAAATCCAAAAAAATAATAATATTTATATTGTGCTGTGCATATCTGTCAAGTTGCTTCATGAGATTCCAAAGTCAGATCTTTCTTTGACAGAAGATTGATCTTGTTAACCAGTTTTGAACAACCACTTCTTATCATATCATATAATTATCAAATCTTGCATCATATTTTGACCTTCATTTTTAAAACCTACACCACTATCAACCCACTTCATCTTTCATCAATTACATTTCTCAAAAAAGATTTAACATTTCAAGATGAGCATGTTATCATCGTTTCGTTCAAATCTTATGATTGACAAATGAAATTTATTTGAATCTTGCTTACATAGGAATTTGAGATATCATATAGTAACTAATGGAATTCTATGGTAGATGGACGAGTTTGACTAACTATAATGTTTTTGAGATTAAAAATGTTGACATGTAAATAAATAAAATCACGTTTTTCTTTTAATTCCTAAACAAAATCTTGGAGAATCTACTCGATATCTTTGATTATAAGGAAAAAGCCTATAATTAAGCAGTCTTTATCTAAATTACAGGAAGAGAATTCACAAACGTAATGTAATACTGTAATATTATGTGGTCCAAAATCCATAATACGTATTGGTTTCTGCCTGCCTGCCTGCTCTGCATGAAGATCTCTCAGACTGATATTTGCATATATTTAGAGAGAGAAAGATAAGGAAATTGGGACTGAATCAAATCAGAAAATGAGAAACCCAATAAAGATCACGAAATATCTGTGATCTCCTTTTGATATGTCAAATATTAGTGTGATCATAATTCAATCTCAAATCAGAATTCCCACCAACTTTCTATCTTTCAATTCATTCATTCTGACTTCCTTATAAATTCCCACCTGCATTTTCATTCATACATTTCCTGTGAGTTTCGTTTGGTTTTGTTCTCTTTTGTTTGTGTTCGTGTCAGAGAATCTGCTGTTTTTGATCCTGAATTTATTGCAGCATTTGTTGTTTTCCTGTTGCTTAAAGAGAGCTGCTTCTGTGTGGTGGGATGTGTGTTGGTTTTGAGCAGATTTGAAGATCATGATGAATGGCTGTGATGTTTCTCCTTCTTCTTCTCATTCTTCAAAACCACATGTTTTAGCCGTAGATGATAATCTTGTTGATCGGAAATTGGTCGAGACTTTGCTCAAGAATTCCTCTTGTAAAGGTACACAACCTTCAAAACTTGTCACCTTGTTGGTTTTTGTTGTTGTGGTGGTGCTTATTTGGTTAAATTTGATATGGCAGTGACAACTGCAGAAAATGGGATGAGGGCGTTAGAGTTTCTTGGTTTGGTTGATGAACAACAGAATTCCCTTGACACTACTGTATGTTTACTTGATTACATCATTTTGTATGGTAGATTATATTAGAAGGTCTAAGATAGAAGAAATTTAAAGTTTTCTCAGAGTTGTTTCATGTTTGTTTACAGGATTCAAAGGTAAATTTAGTGATTACAGATTACTGCATGCCAGGAATGACAGGCTATGAACTTCTTAAGAAAATCAAGGTGCTGTAAATTTTCAGGATTCCAGCAACTTTTTAAGACTTGTCTCATTATTAATGTTTATCATTTATATATGCCTCTGTAAACAGGAATCATCTGTTATGAAGGAAATTCCAGTTGTGGTTATGTCATCGGAGTACATTCCAACTCGAATTAACGAGTAATTATTTGCTAATCCTTACATATTTAATTTTTTTCAGCTAAAATTGTTGTTCTTATTTTTGTTTTCTTTGTGTATTAACAGATGCCTGGAGGAAGGAGCTCAGATGTTCATGCTGAAACCTCTCCAACCATCAGATGTGAAGAAATTGACTGGCCATTTGATGACTTGAAATGAAGACATGTTTTTTTCAAGAGTTAATTAGTAAGAAAAACCATGAAGATGTTGATTTCGTGGAAATTAAATATGGGAAAAATGCACAACACAATTACTCCACACCGGGATATTCCACACATTAGGTTATTAATTTGCTTCAGCACAGCTGCAAATTGATTTTTTTTTAAAAAAAAAAAATTTTGCTCAAAACTTAAACCTTAAACCTTTTCAACGTATTGTACGAAATTAATTCATAGTTTCAGTAAACATGTTTTCATTTCCTTTCTACTTATTTGATTAGCAGAGCCAAACCCATCAACAGAAACAATTCCAAAATGAAAAGTTTAAGATCATTGATATCGTGTACTCCATATAATATATTTTGTTCTTGTTTCTGAAACTTTACAAGAACACGAACATCTACAGAAAGCAAATGAATATATATATATATATATACACACACATTCATCATAGACTAACAATAACAATCCCACTTGCAAATTTCTGTACAAGGTACAACTCACAACAATCCCACCCGCAAAAGCAAATGAAGTGGTAATGAAATCAATGAAAATGCTTGTGGTGATGATGCTGATGTCTACAATCATCTAATCCAAAGCATCCCGCAAAAGCAAATGAAGTGGTAATGAAATCAATGAAAATGCTTGTGGTGATGATGCTGATGTCTACAATCATCTAATCCAAAGCATCTCACAACAGGATAACAACTAACAAATATGCATCTGCCAACTCCTCTAAAAGCAGAGGAAACTGCATAACAACCACCATGCTTTTTCTTCCTTCCTTTCTGCTGGTTTTGATGCCCAGTTTGCTGATGCTGCTTTCTCATGGCAGCTACAATATTCCCAAAAAAAATATGAAAGAAAATCAGACAGAAATCTTGAAATGGGAACCTTGAATTTTCCAGTTGGGGAAAAGATTATGATTTTGTTTGCGTCATGAAGACGGTGGAGAGTTAGGTGATGAAAACAGAGAATATTCAACGGATGAGTATTTCCGATTGAGCAGGCTAAATACAACAGAAGGCAAGCCAAGTTGTGAACCAGTTGAAAGCGTGTAGACAGCGTGTGATAAATATTTGCCTTTGCGTGTTTATATAATACTATGCTACCGGCCAACTAAACCAATGTCTTTGTTTGCATATAGGAAACTGGAGCTTAACTAACTAGGGAAGAAATTACCCAATTCGAGGGGATAATTTTATAAATTTGTTTGATTAATGTACTTACTTAAATCATTAATCTTATAATAGTAATTTAGATAATGGGAATGTGTTCTTAGCTATCTTTATTTTGTTTTGAATACATTAAAGAAAAGGCAACAACTAAGGAGTTTATATTTCGTTTAGCAAAGTGCCTAGTCATAGTTTTAGACAGGTTTATCCCGACCAACATTACAGATAATTTTGTATACTTGCATACACAATGTAATCATATAATAATGAATTTTAAGTTTTATATTAATAGAGTAACGTTATTAACTTTATAATATATATATATATATTGTAAAATTCAACTATTTTACGTGTTATAATAATATAAGAACTCATTTAGTATGCAGAATAGAATAGAATAAAATAGGATAAAATTAATACTTTTGAATAGAATAAGATATGATAAGATAAGATATGATTGGATAGGATAAGATAGAATAAAATTATATATAATATTATATTATGTTTGATATATAATAAGATATGATAAAATAATATATATAATTTAATTTTTAAAAATATTAAAAAATAAATAAAATAAAATAAAATAATATTATTACTCTTAAATAAATATTTTAATATATTAATTTAAATTATTTATAAATTATTTTTTAACTTTAAATATTTATCCTATCCTATCTTAAGTTATTCAAAGATTTTCATGGTATAAAAATTTTACATCATTTCATAGTTCGGAATAACTAATGTGGGACCATTAAAATTATCTTATCTCTTATTTTATACTAAATATATGATTGAACTATTTTAATCAAATTTTATGATTTATCCTGTAATCAAACGGGTCTAAGGGCACAACTCTGCACATGCTGTAATACCAGGCCCAAGTAACAGTTATAAGCCTAATAGGGGCCCAAACCACGCGCGCATTAAGGATTGAAGAAGAGATGAGCGCAAAACAGTTTCTTTTTCTTTCTCTCGGTTTCTCTTCCACAAATAGCAGCATCTTTAGAGCCACGTTTATTATTATCGAATCCAATCTTCTCTTCAGAAACATTAAGCACAACAAACCCACATCACATTCACAATATTAATCTCAAACTTTCAAATTTTCCCTCAAAAAATTCGACACTTATTTTCACTCTTAACTCTTCTGCTTCTGCTGCTACCTGTAATAATACAATCATTACCCCTAACTGTGCTGCAAGTAATCATTCTCCTTCTCTGCCTCCTGATGACCTGGAACCAATTTCGAACCCATTTTCCGTTAATGCTCCGGAAAGGAACCGGGAGGGCCGGGTCTGTCAGAAAATTGTTAAAGTTGCGTGGGAAAAGTTGGTCAGGTGGTCTCACTCTTGGCGCTCCAAGGCCAAGACTGACGTCCTCAAACGTACTAACAAGGTTCAGTGAGAAGAATTGAAATTTAATTTTGCATGAAAAATTTTGTTTTTGTATGGTAATATGGTTTTTTTTTTTCATTTTTTTTGATGGGTTGAATCAGGCTATATGATATATTAGGTTCTGTTTTATGTTGGGTTTATAATTGTAGGTGGTGGTGCTTGGAGGAGGGTCATTTGGTACAGCAATTGGCTGCTCATGTTGCCAATAGTAAAGCTGAATTGGAAGTTTACATGCTTGTGTGTGATCCTGTTGTTTATCAATCTATCAATGATGAAAACTGTAATTGGTAGGTTTATGATGCTAATATACTTCCTTGTTTAATAATTTATGTGATGATTACATGTAACATATTTAATGCTTAAATTTGGCGGTGTTTGTATTTTGTTATCAGTCGCTACTTCCCACGACACAAGTTACTGGAAAATGTGATCGCGACGACTGATGCCAAAACTGCTTTAATTGGCGCAGACTATTGCCTTCATGCTGTGCCCGTGCAGGTCTCTAACATTTCTGGATTCTTCAAATGCTTCCTATATTGTTCTTTGTACTTATGATATTAATTTTCACTGGCTAGGAAGAAAAGAAAAGAAAATATTTAATCTATTGCTGTATTGCACTAAGATTATTTATGACGCAGGGGTGATTGCCTGAATCTTGTCTGTTTCAATGCAGTTCAGTTCGACTTTTCTTTTGGGCATTGTGGATTATGTTGATCCTGGCTTGCCTTTCATTTCCTTAAGTAGAGGCTTAGAGCTAAACATGTGAGGATGATGTCTCAGATTATTCCCCAAGCATTGAGGAACCCTCCTCAGCCTTTTATTGTGTTATCAGGCCCTTCTTTTGCACTGGAATTGATGAATAAATTACCAACGGGTGACTTACATGTATTGGGAATATTACACAGTTGTAGAGAGTAGAAATCATAACTTCAGGTTGTTAATGTTTTAGTACTAAGTGGTGCTATTGATTTCTGCTTTTGCAGCAATGGCGGTGGCATCAAAAGACAAAAAATTGGCAAATGCCGTTCAGCAGCTACTTGCTTCTAGTCATTTAAGAATCAGATCTTCAATGTAGAGCATCTTCCATAAATCCACTTAATTAAGTGAAAACAAAGATTTACTTGTCATTGTTACACACAACATGCTTTGTGGACATTCAACGTTTACTTCTCCTGTACGTAGTGTATTCAGAAATCTCACCATCGTTACCTTCAAATATTATGCATTTCCAATCCAGTATATTATACATAGGTTCTAGTGGTTTATGTTTTGGTAAGTCAAACAACGTGGTCCATATGTATAATTAAATTTTACGAGCAGCTTGTAACCCCTGATAACTCCAGTGATGTTACAGGGGTGGAAATTGCAGGTACACTCAAGAATGTACTTGCAATAGCAGCAGGTATCATGGAAGGGATGGATCTCGGAAATAATTCTATGGCAGCTCTTGTTGCACAAGGTTGCTCTTAGATACGATGGTTGGCAACAAAGGTATATCATATTTTCCATACTTAGTAAATTATTCCCTTTTCCAAATTAGTAAATTATTCCCTTTTCCAAATTGTTTTTGTAGCTATTATGATTTACTCACTTTATGATACCCCTCACAAGATCAACATTGTATTTGATGCTGTATAAGTTTTCATGTGGAGACATTTTTGTTGCTCTTGAAAATGTTTTCAAGATCAACATTCTATTCTATTAGAATTAAGTTTTTTTATGCTGCCTGTACAAATATATATTGTTTTCCCGTAATCGCTATTAACTAACAAAATTTTCCTCGGCTAATTGGTGTGTATATTCAATGACTATGTCTTGTAGGTAGCTGAAGGTGTATGAACTGCTGAGGCTGTGATTGCACTGGCCCAGAAATATACTGATACGATGCCGGTTTTGACAGTGGTTGCTCGGATCATAGACAATGAACTGACCCCAAAGAAAGCTGTCCTGGAGTTGATGAGTCTCTCTGAGGTCATTTGAACTCTCAATAATTGTTCAATAAGCAAAAAAGCGTTCATTACTTTCCACTTCATTTTATAGTTGAGATTTTGGTTCTAAGATTCTCGTGATGCCCTGTCTTTCTTCTATGTTATAAATCCGCTAATTGCTAAACCTTTAATTTCTACATTGTAGGTTGAAGAAGTTTGAAACCTATGGGTTTGTGCAGCATTCTGTTGTTGCTCCAAGAGTGAAAGCATTATAATTAGCCATTATCAATACGAAGTACAGCAAATAATATCAAGAACAAAATTTTTTCAATTGTTATTACACACAATTCAGAAATTACTTCTACACTCGCTGATAAAGGAAGGTTGATTCATCCCAAGTTTGTTCATGAATAGTTTCGCAATTGAGACTAAGCTGGCATAGGGAAATTAAACAGAGATTTTTTTTTTTTTTTGAGTAACAAGTTTTCTTAGCTTTTGACGAACCTGTAATCATGAAATGACATGAAACATTATTGATTGAACGAAAAAGTAGACTATGGTGTGTCTTCAGTATTCATATATGGCTTTAGTTGGTGCAACAACAGCAGACATAAGTGAACTGGCGATTAAACCACTCTTACTTTTCGGCGGCAATGACTTCTTACTCCAATGTGATGAACTTTTCATGAAATTGATTTTATATGAACAGCTACTCATCTAAATATGCATTAACTTTATAGGTTATAATCAAGTGCAATCAAGTATGCATTAACTTAGAGTGACAAATCGAATCGAAAGTTGATTTCCACCCACAAAGACCAATAAAATCCTTGAGTGATGCAATCAATCAGAAGACAACTTACATCGTTGTGCTTTCTGAAACTCCATTTCCGAATTTTCGGAAACATATAACATGTGATAAATTGCAATCAGGATGTGCAGTCAGCTAAAGCCATAACCCATGAGCAAGCTGCTTCCCATTTCCCATTTATAAGGGGAATAGCTAGGCCTAGAATCAAATATCATTTATCTTAGTTGGTGAAGATTAATGTGTTCAATACATTTACTATTTCTTTTTATTATCTTTCTATGTTGTAGGTAAGGTTTGTGTATTTATTTATACACCTACCTGGAACACAAGACAAGGCTAAGTATTATATTTAGGCCGAGGCTCCTTCCAGTTTCAAAAAACGATGTCGCTGCTCCTATCTGATTATATGAAACGCAGTTTGGATTTGGTTAATGATTGATGGGTATTTGAATAAATTGATTAAATACTGCTAACAAAATTCTTTGCCCCGTTTGGTTTAAGGGATAAGGCATTGAATTAGACTAAAACAGTACAATCTCATGTTAAGTGTAATAAGACTGTAAGTGAGATAGGATAAATTACATGGGATGTATGTAAGTTATCATGGACCTACATATTTTAATTGAAAAGATAAAAATTTTATACTATAAAAATTCTTGGAATAACATATGATAGGATAAAATAAATATTTGAAATTAAAAAATAATTTGTAAATATTTTTAATTCATATTTTAAAATATTTACTTGAATAATATTATTATTTTATTTTATGTTAAATAATTAATTATTTTATTTATTTTTTAATAATTTTAAAAATAAAATTATATATATAATATTGTCATATCTTATCATATAATAAATACAATATAATATTACACATAATTTTATCATATCTTATCATATTCTATTATATTATAAATTATTAATTTTATTTTATCATATTTTATTATATCTTATATACTAAATAGGTCTTTACTGTAGTCTACTCAAAACCATAGGTAAATTTATAATTAGTTTATTTAGAAAGGATGATATGTCGTTTTAAAAGAAAAGACAATAGTTACTTATTTCAAATATTTTTGCATGACTTGTTTCTTTAACACGTATTACTGGCAAACATAACCTTGTCGTTTATGTGGAATTGAGTAGTTTTGATAAACCCTAGTCGAAATAAGTGTCTTTTCAAAATCTACACAAAAAAAAAGAGAAAATTTTTGAAAATAATCTTTTTTGATCTCATATTTATTATTATGATCAACCATAATTTAATCTTACTAAATGGTCCAATTTTAAATAATTTGAACAATTTTACTCTCATGACCAACTACGCTCTAAAGTATTCCCGCTACAATATACGTGCTATAATGTATAATGCCTAAACTCTAAATCTTCAAACCCTAAAATTACAGTGTATATTTTAATTTTTTAATTTTAATTTTTTTATTTTTTAAATTTACATAATAAATAATAATTCGTAAAATTAAATTTATTTACAATAATTTTTACTATAATTAAATTTACATAAAAATGTAAATTTTAAAAAATAAAAGAAATTATTTTCATCAATTATTATTTAT
>JAXCLQ010068927.1:0-10457 GCA_035584115.1 Cedrela odorata
GAATTATGATATAATAGACATTTAAGAATGATGTAATAGTAATACTCTTTGTATGAAACGATGTAGTATTATATAATAATGATTGATTGAATAAGTATGAGAATGGGGTGTTACAGTTTAAGAATATTATATCTAATATATCTATCTCATAAATATGATCCCATCATAATTAAATATATATTGCAAAAATTTTATAGACTTCATCATTATACATATAAACATGTAAATTAATAATGAAAAAAATTGCCATAAAATATTCATTTCATTACTAAAAGAAAAGATTTAAAAGAGATAATGTCCATCACAATAACTTGTGATTAGCTTGTAGAGCATAACTCTTACAGTTCCTAGATTATACATGAAATGAAATTATAAGTATTAATACTTCGAATGATTGAATTTGGTAAGCTATGCTCTATGGATTAACATAATTATGTTTAAGGTTTTGTAATATGAAGGTGATATGTTTTCGATGTATTGAATGAGATGATGAATAGATGCCTCGATGAATGTCAACTAAAAGCATATACATTGCATCAAGGTTGCATTTTGAAATAAAAGTAGTGTATTAATATTCTGTGTGTGAACAAATGGTATTTAGGTGTTGATATAGCAGAGGAGGATCCTGGTTAGCGAGGGAATTAGATCTGAAAACGATTACCCTCTCGCGAACTGTGAGTAAATGAATGTGTTTTGAAGTTTTTATTAACAAAATAATTTAGATGTTTAACTGTTATGAATCTAAGATTTATGAATATATTATGCATGAAATTTAATATGTTTAGAGTAAGAGAAAGTTCAGAAAATGTGTTTAAATACTTATGAAATATTTTATGTTGACGAGTAATCTTAATAAATCGATATTGTGTTGATGTTTGATAAATATGATTAAAGATGATATGCGAAATTTTATGATTTGAAATAAAGGTGTAAGTGCTCGAATGATGTAACATAATTATCACAATGAATGACAGAGTAGACCAGATCGACACGTGAAAAAAGGATCGATACATTTAATAACAAGATTGATACATGTGAAGAAAGGATTAATACATTTAATAACCAGATCGATACATATGAAGAAAGGATCAATACATTTAGTAACTAGATCGGTACCTTCATCAAGGAGATCGATACTTTACAAGTCAAAGAGTTCAAAATTATTTATGAACTCAACCAGATCGATACCTTCTTCAAAGAGATCAATACGTTGCAAGTCAGAAAGTTCAAAATTATTTACGAACTTGCCTAGATTGATACATTAAGGAAATAGATCGATTCTTTGAACTTTATGTATCAATCCTTTTTGGCTTTAAACACAAAATTAATTTTATTAGTGTTAGAAAAAAGTTTCGTATAATAAGTGAGTTTTATGAATCCCTTAAGATGAATCATAAATAGTTGATAAAGATTTGCATTATCTACATATTGTAAGACATATAGAATGCAGCCATTAAGGGGATGTGGAAGACCTTGTACCAATAGGAATCTTGAGGCAGAGGCCTCTTATACTCCTCAGCCAGAACAACCTGAAGCTGCCACCACTCCCTCCATGGTTGCAACTAGGCTGGGTGCCCAAATTCCTTAGAATATTACCCTTGAAATGTTCCAAAATCTTATCAACCTTCTGAGTGCTAGAGTAACTCAACCCCATTCAACGTCTCTAGCTTTAACTCGATCGACAGTAAAGCTATCAAAACTAGTAAAAGAAGCTAGACAGTTAATGTGTGAATCATTTTCTAGAAAAGTGGATGCCTTAGTAGCTAAGAATTAGATCATAATGTTAAATAAAATTTTAACTATATGGGATTAGATGATGTGACAAAATTAAAGGTGGCAGTGCGATTGTTAGAAAAGAATGCACGCATATGATGGGATAACATTATAAGCAGGTCTACCTTAGTATTAACTTGGTCTGACTTTCAATAGGAGTTTAATGAGCAATACTATACCCATTTCCACAGAGATCAAAAGAGGAAAGAATATTAAAATTTGATATAGGGTAACAAAACAATGACAACGTATGAGACAGAGTTGAGGGAACTCTCTGTATTTATTCATGAATTGACTATTTCAGAGGAGTATATTTGTTCTAAATTTGAGGAGGGTCTAAATCAAAATATTAGAGAACTAATGACAATCAATGAACCTCCAAATTATAAAGAACTAGTTCAATCAGCTTTGAGGGCAGTGAAATTGGTTAATAAAAGGAAAAAGTTCGGAGAAGATTTCCGAAAAAAAAAAGGGGCTAGTTTTTCTCAAAGACAATCGTTGAAGAATGGAAAGAGTTCAAGGATGTCTAGTGCAGACCCAACATCATCTGGTACAAGCCAATTTCCACTGTGGAGTCAGACACCCAGAGGTGTAGGGTCAGTAAGTAGTTCAAAAATAAGAAGACAATTTACTTTATCAACAGAAAGTCGACAATGTCCTGGCTATCAAAGATATCACACTAGACCGTGCAGAAAACAGTGGCGATGTTTCCAGTGTGGTCAAACTGGTCATATTTAGAGATTTTGCCTGAATAATTAAGTATTTGAATTAGTACCCCAACCTTCACCTGTTAGGACTCCACTTCAAAGTGGTACAGGTATAACAACTCTAGGGGTTGCTACTGCATCTTATAAGAACGGAGCTAGTAATAGTTTAGTGGCATAAAATGTTCAGAAACCTCACACTAGGGCCCAAACTCAAGTATTCGCCATAACAGCAAATGAAGCCCAAGTAAACCCCAACATTATCACAGGTATAATGACTATGTTTAATAGACATGCTTACATTTTAATAGATCCGGTATTGCATAAATCTTTTGTCAGCACTTTATTTGCATAGCATGCCAATAGAAATTTATCTCCCTAGAGCATGAATTAGTAGTTATCACTCCCTTATGAGCACAGTTGATTTGGAATTCAGTATATATGGGTTGTGAGGTGAAAATTGGTAAAACTTCTTTAGAGGCCGATCTAATCCCACTTCAGATGGCAAATTTTGATGTAATTTTGGGAATGGATTGGTTGTCAACACATAGAGCTTCAATAGATTATTTTACAAAATGAGTAGTGTTTCAAAAATTTAAAGCCCTAAAGATTGAGTTCAGAGGTGATCTTTGGTTATTGCCTTCTTATGTGATACCCATGTTAGAGGCACAGAAATTATTACACAAGGGTTGTCAAGCATACTTAGCTCACATCATTGATACCACTAGGCCTGAGACGAAATTTGAAAATGTGCCAATAGTAAATAAGTTTTCAAATGTGTTCCTAGATGAATTGCCTAGTTTACCTCCAGACATAGAACTATAATTATGTATAAATTTGTTGTCGGGAAATGCACCTATTGCCTTGTCTCCTTATAGAATGGCTCCTACGGTGTTAGCAGAGTTGAAAACTCAGTTACAGGACCTTGTAGATAAAGGCTTTATCTGTCCTAGTGTTTCACCTTGGGGAGCCTCGATATTATTTGTAAAGAAAAAGGATGGTACTTTAAGACTATACATCGATTATTGACAACTCAATAGAGTTATTATTAAAAATAAATATGCATTACTTAGGATTAATGGCTTATTTGATCAAATATAGGGTGCTAGTGTTTTCTCAAAAATTGATCTTAGATTTGGTTATCATCAACTCAAAATCTAAGAAGATGATATTTCTAAGACAGCCTTTAGAACTAGGTATGGACACTATGAATTTTTTTGTTATACCATTTGGCTTAACTAATACACTGGTAGTATTTATGGATCTTATGAACCATTTTTCTATCTATACCTAGACAAATTTGTTATAGTATTTATTAATGACATATTAGTATACTCAAAGAATGAAGAAGAGCATATTAACACCTGAAGGTAGTACTCCAAACTTTGCGAAAAAGAGCAGTTGTATGCAAAATTTTCTAAATGAGAGTTCTGGTTGAAAGAAGTGGTTTTCTTAGGGCATGTGGTATCTAGGGATGGAATTTTAGTAGACTTTAAAAAGATTGAGGCTACTGTGAAGTGGAAGGGTTTGAAAAATGGTATAGAGATTTGGAGTTTCCTCAAATTAGCAGGGTATTATTGGAGATTTGTTAAAGGACTTTCTCTAATCGCAGCTACATTGTCTCGATTTACAGGAAAAGGGGTTAAGTTTTAATGAGATGGTAAGTGCGAGGAGAGTTTTCAAAAACTTAAGAACCATCTTATCTTCACTCTAATTCTTACTCTCCCTACTATAGGGAGTGGATACGTAATATTTAGTTATGCATCAAGACAGGGTTTATAGTGTGCTCTGATGCAGAATGGTAAAGTTATAGCTTATGCTTCTCGACAGTTTAAGAAGCATAAGATTAACTACCTTACCCACAACTTAGAGCTAGCCTTAATGGTTTATGCTTTAAAAATCTAGACGCACTACTTGTATGGTGAGGGAGCTAAGTATACATTGACCACAAAAGCCTAAAATATTTGCTAACTTAGAAAGAGTTAAACTTGAGACAAAGAAGGTGGTTAAAACTAATAAAAGATTATCATCTCATAATTGATTACCACCCGGGAAAAGCAATTGTAGTGGTAGACGCTCTTAGCCGAAAATCCTTGGTAACTTTATCTTATATCAAATCTTCTTACAAATTTGTGGGGTAATACTAGTGAAAGTATACCTCGCAAGTGTGTGGCGATTGTCACGCACTCGGATCTATGGATCAAGGCATGACAACCAGAAGTTATGCTGACATCATTTTCAAGGAAACCTTAGATTCTTTGAGAATTGAAGACCTAAGACTGAGACCAGCCAAAATAGCTCTCCATGGTTTTGACGAATCATACATCTCTCCATAGTATAACTGCCTATCATTATGGGAGAAAAGCCTCATCAAAAGACTACGATGGTTGAGTTCTAGGTAGTTGATCTCAAGATGCCTAACACCATAATTCTTGGAAAACCTTTCCTCAAGACTACAAGGGCAATAGAAAGCATCTATTACCTAAAGCTGAAATTCAAGGCTGACGAAGGTATTAGCATCATCAGGGGAAGCCAAAAGAAAGCTTGATCATGTTTTGCCCCCTCGTCAAAAAGGTCGTACTGCTTGTTGAAAAGTCCTTGTGGAGAAATCCTAAGAACCAATGATGAAAACCTGAAGCAAGGACAAATAATGGAAAGTTTGAGCAAGGAAGCTAATCTGGGTAACACACCATTGGTGATAGAGCTGGTGAAAGAATTAGAATCTGGTTTTTTGAACAAGGAAACTCTAAAAAAAAAAATCAGTCAAAATCAGCTCTTACCTTCATGAGGAACGAAAAACAATGCTATTGATATTTTGAGACAACATATAGATTTTTCGCGTGGACATATAAAGACATGCCGGAAATCGATCCTCGAGTAGTTTCCTATCGGCTTGTGATTGATCCCAAGTATAAACCAATGAAATAGAAAAGGTGATTATTCAATTCCAAACGTTGGGAAACAGTTCATATCAAAGTAGAAAAATTGATTAAAGTAAAATTCATCAAGGAAGTGCACTATCCGGAGTGGGTGTCAAATGTAGTTATGGTGAAAAGGTTAATAGAAAATGGAGAATGTGCGTGGACTTCACGGACTTAAATAAAACCTATTTAAAAGACAATTTTCCACTCCCTATAATTGACCAACTAGTGGACACGACAGCAGGACATGAGCTATTAAACTTCATGGACATCTTCTCGAGATGTAATTAGATCAGGATGCCCGAGCTGGATCAAGAAAAAACTGCATTTGTAACTAACCAAGGGTTGTATTGCTAAAAGGTAATGCCCTTTGGACTAAAAAATGCAGAGGCTACGTTCCAAAGACTGGTTAATCAGGTTTTCAGACCCTTCATCGAGTCAACTATGGTAGTCTCCATTTATAACATAATTACCAAATCATTAAAGGCCCACGACAATCAAGACATCTGGAAGAGACCTTCTCCTATATAAGAAAATATAACATGAAGTTGAATATTGAGAAGCACACATTTAGAGTCTAGGCCGGGAAGTTCCTGGGATACATGGTCAGTGAGCTCGATATCAAAGCTAATCCATAGAAGATCAAAGCAATATTGGTTCTTAAATCGTCTACCACGCTCAAGGAATTACAAAGCTTAATGGGGAGATTGGCTGCGTTAAGCAGATTCTTATCCAAGGCAACAGACAAGTATTTCCCTTTCTTTCAAATTATGAAGAAAGGAAAAAAAATTGATTAGACTGAAGAATGTGAAAAACAGCTTCTAAGAACTGAAGTAGTACCTTACATCGCCGCCATATCTGACTAGCCTTGGAATTGGAGATATACTTTACCTTTATTTAGTGGTGAGCTTCATCCTAATGAAGGAAGATTAAGAAAAAGTTCATCGCTTTATCTATTACACTAGCAAAGTACTGCTAGATACCGAGACAAGGTATTCTTCACCTGAGAAGTTGGTAGTAGCAACAAAGAAGTTGCGACCTTACTTCCAAGCTCATTAAGTGGTGATTCTAACAAACCAGCCCCTAAGACAAGTTCTCCATTGACCTGACCTATCTAGTCAGCTGGTTAAATGGTCGATTGAGCATAGTGAATACGAAATCTACTTCAAACTAAGAAAAACCATAAAGGGGCAAGTTTTGACAAACTTTGTGGTAGAAAAGTCAATATCCAAACACTTCATTGTCCATCAAATTCTAGAAGACTCCTCAAATTAATCAACAGAGAATCCATTTGTGTAAATATAGCGAGCCATCCTAGGATCTTTTCATCGACAGAGCTTCAAATACGTTAGGAGGAGAAGCAAGAGATGTTCTAGTAAGCCTAAATGGAATCGAGGTAATGTATTCATTAATATTCAACTATAAGGTCACAAATAATGAAGCAAAATACGAGGCTCTAATCTTGGGAATCAATCTGGCTTTGACTTTGAGGATTACAGGCCTAGACATTCATTGTGATTTTTAATTGATAGCAAGTCAGTTTGGTAGACAATTCTAGATCAGTGAGAACAACATGAAAGCTTATTTAGATAAAGCGAAGCAGTTCCTAGGCACCCTGAAAACAATTACAATAATGCAAATGCCAAGATCAGAGAACTCAAGAGTTGACATTTTGGATAAATTAGCCTTCACCTTTAAAGGAAATACTCCTACCTCGTTTCCAATTGAAGTCCTACAACAAAAAAAGCATGGAAGTAGGAAATGACCAACTTGTCATAGCCGAACTCGACTCTCACCATTCTTGGATAGAAGAGATAAAGTCTTACATGCAAGAAAGAAAACTCCTGGACGATTGGGACGAAGCGATAAGGATTAAAAATAGGTATGCAAGGTACACCATTATTGATGAGGAATTATACAAACGAAGTTTTAGTATCCCTTATATGAGATACCTTAGACCAAAAGAGGCCGTACGGGTACTAGATGAAATTTACCATGGAATATACAGCGGATATGGGGGAGCACGTTCTTTGAAACATAGGGCTTTAAGGCAAGGGTATTACCAGCCAACACTCGTACAAGACGTAGTTCTGGTAAGAGTTAGAACTTTGCTGAAGCCAGAAGTTCTAGCAACATCTTGGGGAGCAAATGTCCTAGCCTTGCCCTTAGGAGCAGAAGGCTTAGCCTTAGTTTTTGGGGGCTGAAGAGCCCTTCGACCTTTTGCCCTTGCTTATCTTCCTCAGGGTGTCCAGAAAGTCTACACTAACTTTTTTTGGGCCATCTCTTCTGTTGCAAAAAGAGATTATACCAAAGTTAACTGCTATAACTTTAAGGTTGTACACCCAAGTATAGGTTGTTCCAAGTAATAAAAGTCTAGGAGTCTAAGTGTTAATCTACGGGGAATTAGTTGCACAAGTCTACTATAAGTCTAATTATTTAAGTGTTATGAGAATTGTGTTGGTAAATTGATTCTTATGATAAGATTTCAATATAATTAAATAGTAGGGCATTAAGATCCACTTTGAAGAAATTTGTCGAAATTATTTTTATTCCTTTGTAATAACTCAGTTAAGAACTAAAATTAAGAATCAACTAAAGAGTAATCTTAATTGAAAGATTAAACATTTAAGTACATTAAAATACCTTTTTAAGAAAAATGTAAAAACACAAAAGATTAACCTTTAAATTTATTTGTGAAAAACTATGACTTACTTCGTTCTCAAGATGTAGAAAATAATAAGCATTCAATATAACATTTGTTAACAATGAATCAAACTCTCTAACAAACCAAAGCACTTACTCTTAAGATGTAGAAAATAATAAGCATTCAATGTACCATTTGTTGACAATGAATCAAGTTCTCTGACAAATCAAAATACTTTTCTAGAAATAGAACTCACTTAATTCAAAGATTTTACATTGAAGAATAACTCAAAAGATAAATGAAAACTATAAAGTCAACAAAATTTCACCCTAACCCTACTTACGAAACTAGAAATACATTGTAAGAAAAAGATGAGATTAAGAGATGTCAGCTCTCTAATACAAGCACTTATTTATAGGAAAACACAAATAACAAATGTCAAAGAAGGTGGCAAGGGTTGATAAATATTGGAAGACTTTCTTTCACACGTTTTTGACTTTGTTAGCTAATTAGTCAGTGATATATTTAAAATACAACTCTGACCAAAACACCAAAGTTGTAATTGTTTGTCTTAGCTTTTTAGAATGTCTTCATTCACCATATTTGGATTTGTATTTTGGGAAATACAATCCAAATATGGAGACATGTTATGTTGGGCCGTGGTTGTATTTTAGTTCTATTGAAGCCCATTTTTTACCGCCTAAACACTTGAGCTGGGTTGACCTTTGGCTTACAATATTGTGAAATAATAAGTCCATGATTCATTGGCTCAAGAATTACATCAATTGGATCTTCAGATTGAGAGATATACCCATTATACTAAACCTACACAAAATTAATCAGTTTTCATGAATTAGACAAACTTTTGTTTTGAATCTTTAGATGCTTATTTTAGGGGAGTGAATGACATTCTTAAATGTAAAATAACAATATAAACTCTCAATAAATGTAAACTTTTAATATTTATCACACCATTCAACTAGTTTATTATTAGTTTCTAATAATTAAAGCAATATCATCTAAAAACGATTTACAAAATTTACATACAAGGTATTTGTTATTCTTCTTTTTTTTACCTTTCTCAAATAAACAAACTCTCAATTAAAGGTTCATTGTTTATGTGTGTAATACCACTTAGTCAAGTGATTAATATATGTTCTTTTTATACTTAATGACCAACACATTAACTATGGGACTTATTTGGAAAGAAAACAATATTTATTCTAGTATTTTGCTCAAGTAACTTTTTTAAGTAGGAATCATTTTTTTTATTACACATCATTCCTCTTTAACCCATGTAACGAGCTTTGGGCCAATAACTCCCATGCCAGTTGGTTTTAGGGTATTAGATGTTGAGACACCTCTTCAAATTTAATTACTCAGGTTAAGAGGATTATGAATTTATTCATACCCAAACTATATTGTTTTATGCGAGCATTCACTACTGATTAGGCAAAAAGTCCGGTTACTAAGTAAAAGCCAGGTTAGATTTTAATTTATTTTTTATTATTTTTTTTACTAAAACTTTACTATTTTACGTGAATATTCATTGTTGATTAGGCAAAAAGCCCGGTTATTATGTAAAAGCCAAGTTTGATTTTTTTTTTTTAAATATCCCTTTCCTTTAGTTGCTACCTTTGACAAAAAAAAAAGAAATAAATTATTATAACATTCCAATTCGCCATCCACAATTATGTGTCAAAGTGTGTGTGTGTGAAAGAGGATTTATGAATACGTGCTAAATGAGTATATACACATAGTAATTGATTAAGTGATAGTGATATGAGAGTTTATAAATTTAAGTAATTCAAAAAGAAGTAAATGATAAAACCTTTGTTATGAAATTTCAAAATCAAGTCAAAATGATAACGTACTTATTATAATGCGTTTCAAGTGTAAAATTACACTTTACTCTACCATCATCAATCTAAGAGTTAGTTGTTTTTTTTTTTTTTGAAGAATAAAATAGAATAACAAAAAAAAATAAAAGGAAGAAAAAAAAATAACAACTTATGTCTACTAGAAGACAAAACTAACAAAACAACACAAAAGTAACAATTTGTGTCTACAATCTCTCCCCCCAACCAGATTGAAACATTGTCTTCAATGTCTAAAAAGCAAGGTATAGAAGACATCACCTGTGATGACAGTTATTGAAAAAAGAAAAACCTGAAGTAAACTTAAACAAACATAACAAACTAAAAGAAAATTTGGTGAGGAAAATCATAAAAAAGGAAAAATCACAGATGAAGCGACAAATCTAATTTTTGCTTTTTATTGCTTTCATTTGACCACTTTATTCGAGCCATTGTTAGATCTAGTTTAATGACAGAATCTTGCAGTTGTTGGAGCAATTGTTCAGCAGTTGGGGCAAAGACAATGATTCATCGAGCTATAGGTAAAATGAATTTTTGT
>JAXCLQ010068938.1:0-14541 GCA_035584115.1 Cedrela odorata
ATATATATATATATATATATTATATTTATAATGTTATAATGTATAAATGTATTAATAATGTATTAATGCGTTAATGTATGTATATATATGTATTAAAGGAGTGCATTTATATGATTTATACACATGCATATTGCTGACCTAAATATCATGACTCATCCACTTTTGAATTTATCATGCGTATTAAGTGTTAAGCTTGTTAATACATACATATATATATATATATAAAGACATACACACTAAATATGCATAAGAGAAGAAACAGAAAACAGTTTTCTTTTTCTTTTTCTTTTTCTCTGCTGTCTTTCGTTTTTTGGTTTTTAAAACCAAAGCTTCTTCCTCTTCTTCAACCAACAAGAGCTTGGCGAAACAAAAACGTGGTACAGTGTTTTGGTTGTGAACCAAGACAGAAACCAAAAGAGAGAGGAAGAGAAATGTTAGAGAGAGAAAGGGTAGTGAGCTTGTTGAAGCTCAAATCAGCTCATGTCAATCCCAAACTAGCCAGAACCGGCTTCATCTCACAGACGTGAGGACCACCTGAGGGAGCAAGGCAGCTGCTGTTTCGGATTGCAAGACTAAAGGTTAGTTTCTTCGTTTTTGTTTACGAAACAGAGCATGGTTGTACACTGAAATACATATGCATGCACATATAGATCGTTAGGAAGTCTGTTCTGCAAGTTTGTAACGACAATCAATGCTCCCCTACGGCGGTTGTGCGCCCGAAACTTCATTTCATGCGTCGCACTTTTGCTGCACATGAAAAACAGAGCATGCTTATGCTTACTATTCCGTTCATCGATTCCATAAGACAAAAGGGCTTTGATAAGATTGGAGGCAAGTACTGCCATTTGGCCATGTCACATCCCCGCAAGTCTCTGATGACTGAACCCAATCTTAAAGCCTTCACTGCAATCAACTTGAAGCATGTTTTCATTATGATTAGTTCGATTTTGCATTCTCGGCCTAGATTTTGGGTGGCATCAGCATTGACATTAACAACAACTGGTACTCGTGTCTTTGGGGGCAGAAATAGTGAAAGTGCTTACTATATTTTCTAAAAGTTAGAATAGGCAAATAAGTGTCACCCAAAATATGAAAGGGAGAAAGGAAAGAGGAGAAAGGAAGTTACATCGTTCCTGTTAGCTTAAAAAAGAAAGAAGAGTGTTGATACTTTGTTTTCATTTACCAAATGCGTGATTTTATTTTATTTTTTAAGAGAATAAATCTATTGAGATCTCACTCCTTAAGCTTGGGAACATCATTAGGTCAAAATTCTTTTACGACGAACTTTGATAGCTTTTCTGGTGCTTCGACAATTTTTATGCTCCAACAATTCCTGTAATATAGAAAATGAATTAGAGGTATCAGAAATCCGAAGATAACCCATCGACGCCTAAGTCAATAAAAAGTTATGCTAAGTTTAGATTTTATGTTGGTTCATTCCAAGTTAAAATAGCTGAATTTGAGTCTGTAATGAGCATGTGAACAGTTTCATGTGAAAAGTATTAATAAACAGCTATGTGAATGGTATACAATGTCTAGAATTGTGGCACCGAGATACTGCCAACTCGGCATTCAAGCCGTGAGTACCCTGAGTGTGAACAGTGATAAATAGTACTTGCATCCACTTCGTGCTTGAGTGGTTAATTAATCTGGGCAGCTCGTCAACTTCACGTCCACCTCCTGCTCGAGAGGGAAACAATGAGCATGAACAATATGTGTGAACAATGATTTTCTTAAACATAATTATTTTTAGACGCATGAACAATCGTTGTTCTTAACCCAAATCCAATTGAGAAGCCTTTATAGTTCTGATTGTTGTTGGTGGGTAGAGTTCTAGCCTTATAAACGTGTCGTTCAAAGATTCCATAAAAAAAAAATTCAGAGTTTTGAACACCAGATTGCTTAGAGTAGTTCACTTGTCAAGTTAGTGAGATTTGAATATCAAAAGCTCTTATATTAAATCATCGGTTGCAAATTCTTCTTTACTAGTGGAATATTTTGGTGGCTCTTGTATCAGCCCGAATGATTATTATCATGTGAAGAGTTCTTCATAAGGTCTCTATTTGTTAAAAAATTCTCGTCTTTATTGCTTAGATTGTTTATTACTTTATATTATGTTTATTATTGTGACTTTGATATATATATTTGTTTGAGATTTATTAATTTAGGTTCTATAAATTTTAAAATGTTTTAATTTGTTGATTATTTGAATCTTTCGCTGTTAGAAACACTTTAACCTCTTAGGTGTTCTAAGCTCTAAACTTCGGTTTTTCAGATTATTTTTAATTGGGGTGACTGTTTGTAGAGTTTCTGAGAAATAATAATGATAATCAGGGCGCTGATTTCTCTTTTTGCCTCTTTGCTGAATGCCTTTAGATAGAATAATAGCCTATTTTTTTAGAATTTTTTTTTGGATGTTTTCCCTTCTATTTGCTGAATGTCTTTAGATAGAATAATAGCCTATTTTTGGAAAGACTTTTGGATATTTTCCCTTCTATTTTTGACTTTTGGACGCTTTCTCTTCTATTTTACCCTATATGATTTTTGGATGCTTTCCCTTCTATTTTAGCCTTTATTTATAGACTTCTAACTTCTCCTCATTGTAGTTGAAATACAACACTTAGTTGGTTTATATTTATATTTCAAATATTTCCTTATTATAAATAGAATAAGACCCAAATAAGTTTTTAAATTAACAGTACTATATTATTTGCATTTTTCAGAATTTATTAAATCTTACATTCCTTATCATTTTTAAGTTAGAAATTTAGTTAATAAAGAGTTTTACTAAAATTCTAACTTATCTAAGAAAACCTTAACGAATTAAAAATTCCCTCACTATGACTCTAGGACAACTTATTTTTGTTCTTGGTCCTTTGATCCTTTAATGAAGATGACTTGTTATGTGATCTAAAGATAATCTGATTTGTCCTTGGTCTTTGGGTCTTTTAATGAAGATGACTTGTCATGTTTGAAAGTGTACTCCGAGAACAACCTAATATGAGAAGATCACATATTGAAGGTAACTTCTGTTGACTACTGAGGAAGACTTTGATGACTGCTAAGGAGAATTACATGTGATATGGATCATTTCTACAGATCTTGAAGTGACTTGGCTGATAAGAAATATTATAACCCAACAAAGAGAAAGAGAAATGGTTTTTTTTTTGGCTGTGATTGATTTTTTTGGGATCCACGAGGTGAGTTGCAAAGGAGAAAAGAAAAGAGAGAGAGAGGAAGCTTGACACCGTGAGATTGCGGTGTTGCACCAGGCTTATATTGGGAAATATTTTAGGATGAAGAAAGTGCTTTAATGAAAGTTTAGGTTTTGAGATACAGATTCTGTTTGTTCAAGGAAAATTAGAGTTGGTTTCGGTTAAGTGGATAAAAATCAATAAGGAGAAATGATGTCGTTTATTGTTAGTGAAACCACGTCGTTTTGCTGGCTCAATATAAATGCACAACACTCGATTAATATATAACAAGACTTTGTAGTGAAAATTTTGGCAATATTGCACAAACGAAAACAATGACTAGTGCTTCGGTGTTATGCCGCGTTTTTGACATCCCAATGAGTTTTAGTGGATTATTCGTAATGAGATAAACAGTACACGCTGTCCAAGGGATATCGGTATGTAGAATGATTCCTAGTAATGGGAAAAACACTACAAGCTGTCGTATTTTTGTTTAATTATGATATTAAACATCACAAACACAATCTATATATAATCACGATTCCTTCGTCTCAAACACATCTTAAGTAAACTTATTAAAATATTTAAAAGAAGTACGTAGTAATGAAAAAATAAAAATAAAAATAAATAAACCTCGTAGGGAAAACCTCCGACAATATAACAACTACGTCAATATTTCAACATTGAGATATTGTTTATTGAATTCTCTCATATGCTAATTATTGCTTTACTGATAAGAAGTTTGATTATCAGAATGAAAGCATGTGCTTAATCTTTTAAGTTCAAAAAGATCGTTATAGTACTTGGATAACCAACCATTCCTCAGTTATACTTACTTCAGCTTTTAGTTGCATGAACAACCACTCTGCATCACTTTGCTCCGCTGGAAGTATGTCCAAGCAATGCGATCCTGAAAAATATAGCACGAACTCGAAATTAATTAACTTTTGATATATATTTTTTTATTTATTTATCAGAAAATAGCGAACATAATTATATATTTAACATAGATTTTGTAGTATACATAAAACAAAAAAAATGGTTTCTTTTATTTGGAGAAGAACATGTATATATTGGTTACCATTGAGTGTATTGAAAGCAACAAAACTATCGATCGGATATGTTGTACAACACCCTATCAAAATCAAATATATAATTAGCTAGGCTAGATATAAAGTGTTGCTTAAGTTCAATCTGTTTTCAGAAGAAATTAGTATATATGTTTACCCGCCGGAACTATAAGGATCTCGCAGCCCGTTGGAGAAAATGATATTGCTGGCAAACCTATGGAGAATCAATTTTATGCCCTGCCAATTTTGTAATATTAGTAATAATTAATTAATTGATTAATTTTATTATACATACAGGGCGTCCATAATAAGTATTCACCCAATGGGGCTGAGGCTGGACACCAAACAAGCTCTGGCAAAATTTGGTGAAATCGTTTAAATCAAAAGGAGCAGGAGGGAACATTGTATCATTGTGACCATGGCCAATGGGCATCACCATTTCACAACAGGTCTGTACAAAATTAGTCAGCAGTAATTACTTAATTAGATGAAGTCAAAAAATAATTTAGTGAAAAACTATATATTTAATTCGGATTTGAATTATCAATTTATGTAAATTTATTAAATTCAATTTTTGACTTAAAACAGTGATATTAATTTTAAATTATTAATTTAATGTAAATTTAATAATTGAAATTTAAAATCAACGAGTAGCATTTACTTTAGTCAACTTAACATTTCTGTCTACTCTTAAATTGCATGTATTAATAACTCAAAATTGATGTCCCAATAACCCACCCTCCACCCCCACACGAATATATAATTAAGAAAACTCTAAATTCAAACATGAAATTGCAAAAAACAACAATATATTTCATATCTTATTACTTTAAAGTCCTTAGTGACAATCGTATAGCAACCAACTTGTGGAGCGACGCCGTCAAAATAAAGAATTGGAGCTGATGAAGTTAGAGCTCCATGGGCAATATGTGGATATTTCAGCCCGAACCAAGCACTGCAAAATTAAGGAAATAAAATATTAAGAAATAATAACCACGAAACAATGTTTATAAGGGTAGAGCTCCATGGGGAAATTAGATGGTATGTTGGCATGGGAGTATTGTCTTTTATTTGAACTTTAAAAGCAAAATAATTAAAATTTTTTCTTAAATATCAATTTTTACTTTGCATCTATTGTTACTTTTATCATTTATGTATTTAATAACTAATAATTTTGTTTTAGAACAGATATGACTTAAAAGCTATTGCACATACATTTCAAACATAAGCCAATCAACTTCTTGAATAAGTTATTTTAGCTACTTACTTCTTCCATATGATCCTCCAACAACAATTGCTGGAGACTTCTTAGCAGAATATTTTTTCTTTATGTGCAAGATCACAACAGCATAACCTGCTATAGTTTGGACGTGTTAGAGTCAATTCTGAAAAGAATGAAGCAGAGCACAACAGCAAAGGGAAGGAAAAAGTAGCATCAATCAGTATAGCCTTGGTGCTATAAGAGAGCAATGCATTAGATGCTGAATTGGAATTCGTACATTACACCAATGGTTACTACCAAGATGAAAAGGACACAGTACATTTTGTTTTGAATCAATGGATGTAATTTGATCAACCCTACCCCTGTACAAATTTTATTTTTCTGCTTTTCTTGCTCAGTATTCAGGTTTGTATATATGTAATTCAGTGAGACATTCTCTGTGGTATTGAGTGCATATTGTAGTGATAATACAAGTGCAGAATGTCCTCTTCTCCATTACTGTTTCATTGTTTTCTTTAAGTTGGTATCAGAGCCACTGAAATGAAAGAAAGCAACCAAAGTATTCCTTCATAACACACCACACATACCTCCCTCACAACTATTTCGTTTACCTTCTCCACCCCAATCAAACTCACAAACACAAATTATCTACTCTAGAAATCTCAAATTCTTTCCAGCATTCGAGCCAACTCATTACAAAACTTCGTTGATGCATCTAAAGAACCACCTTGGAAAATGATTGTTGTTGTTGATGAGAACCAAAATGTTATCACATCTGAAAACTCAGATTACCAAACTTGGATGAAACATGACCAAATGCTCATATGCTGGATGCTTTCTTCAATGATTGAGAGCATTTTAACTTCCACAATTCAATGTAACACCTTTAGAGAAGTATGGGTTACACTGGAAAAACTATTCTCAACATAGACCATTGCAAGATCTATACAACTCAGATCTCAAATTCAAAACACAAGAAAATATTCTCTAACTATATTCAAAATACTACTACAGAATGAAGACCTTGGTGGACAGCCTGAAAGTAGTAGGAAATGTTGTAACAGATGATGAATTCATCATGTATCTTATGAAAGGTTTGGGTTCAGAATATGACCCGGTGGTAGTAAACATAACATTAAGAGCAGAGAAAATGCTTCTACAAGATGTTTATGCAATGTTGCTCAATTTTGAGAAAAAAATCCAGAGAAATATATATGTTCCAAATCAGAATATGCAGGCAAATTTGTCAACAAACTATGCATAATCTAGCAACTTCCAGAGATGATTTTGGAATTCGAGTGAAAGAAATATCTCTCAAAATCAGCAGTACTTAGGCATCAACAACTCATGGGGAAGTTTTAACCAGAATTATCAAACATCTCAAGGAAAGGGAAGAGGAAAAATAAGGAACAAGAATAACAAACCCATATGCAAGATATGTAACAAGACTGGTCATATTGCTGCAAGCTATTGGTATAGATTTAACAGAGAATTCACTATTGTCCTAGATGGCTATACTCAAGAGGGGGGTGAATTAGGTTATTTAAAAATTTAAAGTTTTAAATGTATGTGATTAACAATGCAGTGCAACAAAAAACAAGTAGATAGAGAGAGATTGCAAATATTGAATTTATAGTGGTTTGGCAAGAGAGGCCTACGTCCATTCTCTCGGTTTTGGCTCACCACTAAGGTTTGATTATCTTCTTATTTATACGGGTCAAGTGAAACCCAATACAACTCCTTTTATAGTGAAGGGCAATTGCACAACTTCTTTTTTCAGGTGAAGGGAAATCCAATACATTCTTCGTTTAATCCGGGAGAAGATATACCTACTCAAATTAGAAATATAATTATGTTTTAGAACTTTCACAATAAAGCTGATATATCAATAAGCTCGTACAAATAAATTTCTCTCACAAAGAATGAATGAGGAACAATTACTATAGAGAGAGAAATTATGTTTTTCATGTTAAAAATTTTTAGGTGAATGTTTAATGATTTTTTAAATGTGCTCTGTTAATTCTCTTTGTCTTCAAATCTTTTATTATACTTATTCTTTTTGTAAAGACTCTTGTGTCTAACTGCTTGTTAGGTGCCTTTAATATCCGCTATAAATGTTGCAGAAGTTATCGTTGAGCTTTAAAAACTTCAAGAAGTATTGATCCATTCTGACAGTGTATCGATCCATTTAAGAGAAATTTGAATATGAGCTTGTCTTGGATCCCGAGTATCCATCATTTTTACTTCACATATCGATCTGGTCGAGTTCGTAAATATTTATAAAATCTCTGACTTGCTTCGTATCGATCTGTTTAACACATGTATCGATCTGGTTCACCTTATAATTATTTTTGAACTCTCGAGTTGGTGAAATATCGATCTCTTTGGCTTTGGTATCGATCTGGTTCATTTCGTAAATATTTTTGAACTCTTTAGAATGCGAAGTATCGATCTCTTTAATTCTGGTATTGATCTGCGTCTTGTGCTTATCGATTTGTGTTCTCTGGGTATCGATCCGATTGGCTTGGTGATTTCATCTAAGGCTACTAACTTGCAAGATGTTGATCTCTTTTCTTCTAAGTATTGACCTTCTTAAAATTTATCGATTCGTTTGGTCAGTGTATCGATCCGATTGGCTTGGTGATTTCATCTAAGGTTACTAACTTGTAAGATGTCGATCTCTTGTATTCTAAGTATCGACCTTCTTTAAGTATATCGATCCGTTTGGTTAGTATATTGTTCCGATTAATGAAAATATCGATTATTTGGCTCAAAGTATCGATTCTGTTAAGCTTAAATCATAATTCTTATAAAAAATTGTTTAGTTTGATCACAAGTATATTCACATATAGTTTTCTTGATTTGTAATAAATCTAAATCAATTTTATTATCCATAAATTAAATTGATATTATAATAATTTGGTCATCATCGAAAACACACACTTCACATATTATAATATCATTAATTTTATATTAAAAACTACTAATATAATATCATCAATCTCCCCTTTTTTTGATGATGACAAAACCATTAATCTTTCCTTTTTTGATGATGACAAAACAAAGTGTATTTTAAGGATTTTAACCAATTTAAAGTATCCAACTCCCCCTTAAGGTATATGAAGTTTCTCTTTTCCCTTTTAAGTTGTGATTTACCTTAATGTCAAATTTTGTCATTTCTCCCCATTTTTGTTATGCTTAAAAGATATCTTTTTTTCCCTATTTGCTATGTTCCCAATTTAGACTTCAATTTAAGTTACTTCTCCCCTTTTTTGTCAGCAATCAAAGAAAGAAATAAGGTGTAAAGATTTACACAAGTATGAAAACATAGAAGTTTCATTAATTAGGAAATCAGCAAGACAACAATGTATTCAGTTTAAAGTAACAAAATAATAACCATTTCATAGTTAAAACACAAAGATGCTTCACAAGTTAAAAATTAACAACTACAGACATCCAAGGATTACATAATCAAAACTATCACTATCGTCGTCCAAGTCAACAGGATGAGACCTACTTGGCAGTAAGGCGTATAGAGGTTGATAGCCAGGCGGCGACGGTCGAGGTTCAGATAAACAGGTCATGGGTCCTCGATATGGTGGTGCTAGTGTGGAAACTCTGGACAAACTCTACATAAAATGTTGAGTTTTGTTGCGACATTGAAGTCCTAATTAGCTGAGCTGTGTTATGCCTTGATCACCCCATGCAGGATGTTCTTCTATCTGGTGCATTTTGGTAGTGACCATAGTTTCTAGATCGGTAAGCCGCTCATCAAAGTTAGTCATTACGGTGTCTACCCACTCTTCAATTGTGGTTATCTTAGCCTATATATCCTCCAAGATAGTCATCAATGCTGAGGGAAAAGGTGATTGAGATGCCGGAGCTGTCAGAGCTGAGGGAGGTGTTGATGCTGCTGCCTCAAGCACATCTATTGGTGCCGATAAATCATCTATTGGTGCCAGAGGTATAGGGTTATTTGCCAGTTGCTTCACAAGCTCCTTTTGGCCTCTACCAGGTGCTAAGTATAACAGTCCTAAAGCACTCACTCTGAGCCTGCGTTTTGCTTATAATACATGTGTCGAAGCGTGGTCTCCGATAACATGGCTGCAGCTGGGGGTTCGATGGTGTCGGCATCTAACTATAGCCGAGTAGGTCCATCTGTGATGATGTTTAAGATGACATACCAGGAGTGGAGATGGTTAGCTTTGGTGGTGGTCGTGCGAATAATAGCCGTAGGCATCCATCCAATTAAATCCAGCCTCCTGCCCTCTATTATACACTTCATCCACCACATGTCTTCCAAAGTCATCTAAGAAAATCTACCAAACTTTGCATTTAAACTGTGAGACACTACCAAGTGTAATATTCTTTCGTGGAGTCCAAGATGCACAGGTTTATAATCGATCTCTGTCATGTTGTGGTTTTTGAAAATGACTTTGCATGCCTCAATATTTTGAAAGTGACTAGGGGATAAAAATGGCTGCCAGTCAGTATTCTGGTCACCTTTGATATAATTTCAGCATTTACTTCAAATATGTGACCTCGAACTGAAGTGGTAAATTCGATTAATTTCATCTTGCCTATGTGGGGTCCTTTGCATCTAAATTCGAGTAGAACACCTAAACCAGTATGTCAAAATTCTTGCCCTTCTGTTGAAGGAAATGAGTCCAACCAAATTCCTCAAACTGGCGTAGATAGGGAAAGTTAATGGATTCTAGAAGTGAAAAATCTATCACTCTTCTAGGGGATACTTTTCGATTGAAATACAAGGAAAAGTATCGATCTTAAGCTTCTTTATTTGGGAAATTAGGATTAGAGGTAGAGATTTCATTTGGTTTTTGTCTCTTACGTTGACCGACCTCTAGATTTTTTGTCCTAGGCATTTTTGAAGTGAGTTGAGTGATTTAAGAAACTTGAAGGGATTTGAGTTTAGAGAGAGAAAGAGCTTTAGAGTTTTGAGTGAAGAGAAGATTTCAAATTTTGCCCTTTTTTGACGTGAGTTCATGTAAAAGTATTGATACATTTAAAGAATGTATCGATCCGTTTTTAGATATGAGAAGATGTATCAATTTTTCTTGATGAGATATCGATACTTTTGCTTATAATGGTAAAAGTATCATACTTTTAACTGATGTATCGATACATATTGGAAGAAAGATGAATAGGTATCGATATTTGAGTATGTCTTTCAATGCCCATTTAATTTTGGTGACTAATTAATAAGCTTTTTATTTACTTGAGGTATACGTCGCCATCTCATTATTTAGCACCAAGGTATCGACCCGAATGTGAAATGTATCGATACATTCTGGGAACAAATTCCAGTGTCGATAAATTTATGGGGTTGTGTCAATCCTAGGTTAAAATTTGCTAAGATATCGATACGGTTATAAGAGCATGTCGATTTGTTAATAAGGTATTGATACTTGTTTATCAATGTATTGGTCCAAATCCTTTTATAAACAATTTTCAACATACCGACACATACAAACATGTCCAAACATGATTCAATTAATTTTTATCATTCCTAATTCATTTCTAATTGCATAGAAATAATCCCTATCAAGTGGCTTAGTAAACATGTCAGCTAATTGAAGATTTGTGTTGACGTATTTTAAACATACATCCCTTTTACTAACATGATTTCTAATGAAATGGTGACGGATTTTTATGTGCTTGGTTTTAGAGTGATACATAGAATTCTTAGTCAAGTTGATTGCACGTGTGTTGTTAGGTCTAAGTGCATTTCATAAAAGGCATCTTTGTCTTCATAGCTTAGGTAGAGTTTACACAGTAATTCATGTCAGTTTCAATGAAAATTCTTTCCTATTTAAGAATGATTATAGCTTGTCAAACACTGAACCTGTCATAAGTTACGAAAACAACATTCAAGTGAGTCAATTCTTCTTGAATCCTTTCGAACACACAACACTACAAACTAGTACAATAACTTGCAGAGAGCCAATCTTCGCTACTTTAGCAAAAAATTCAACTTCATCTTCTCCCATTCTTGATAAAGATGATACAATGAATCAGTAAAACACAAGTTCTACTTAAAACACACAACAAACAATGTTACCAAACACAATCTTAGAATCTTATGATCAATCCAGCAACTCAAAACTCTCAAACACAGCACATAAACACTTTATCCACACATCCTATGATCACCAAAGCCAAAGCAGAATATTTAAGCCCAAAACCTATCTAATAAGCAAACCTTTCGACATACCAAACACCACAACTAATGCACTGGAAGACCGCTATTGGAAACAAGCCATGTTGGATGAATATAATGCCCTTATCAAGAATGATACATAGTTCTTGGTGCCATACAATCCAGAATACAAGCTAGTGGGAAAAAAAAGGATATACAAAGTGAAAGAAAAGCCTAGTGAGAGTGTGCTAAAATTGAAAGCCAGGTTAGTAGCAAAAGGCTTTCACCAAACTTCTAGAATATATTTCATTGTAGACTCAAAAAGGATTTGTATGGCCTTAAAGAAGCTTCCAGAGCTTGGTTCAAGAAACTGAGAACAACCTTGCTTAATTGAGGATTCTATAACTCAAAAAGGATCAGACACTTTCTTGTTTCTGAAAAGGCAGAGAGATGATATTACAATTCTACTAATTTATGTTGGTGATATTATGGTGACAGGTAACAATAAAAGCACAATTGAAGTAGTAATTCAAAAATTGAATCAAAATTTTGCTTTAAAAGATTTGGGAAATTTGCATTTTTTCCTTGGGATTGAAGTTGCAAGAATTGAAGGATCAATGTTCATTTCTCAGACTGAAAAGAAATGAAGGCTTACCACTGGAAAATCAAATCCTGTATAGCAGTATCATAGAATGTCTACAATATGTCACACTTTCAAGGCCTGACCTCTCATTTGCAGTAAACCAACTCAGTCAATACATGTCAAACCCAATGAATTCATATTGGGTTAGACTTAAGAGAGTCCTAAGATATCTGAAAGGGACTACAAACTATGGTCTTGTGTTCAATAAAAACACAAACTTGGATCTGACAGGGTTTTGTAATGCAGATTAGAGAAGTGATGCTGATGACTGAAAATCAATTAGTGGTTATTATGTATATCTAATAGGCAACTTAGTATCATGGAGTTCAAAAAAACAAGAAGTTGTAGAAAGGTCAAGTACCAAGTCAGAGTATAAGGCTATAGCTCATGCATGTGTTGAAATAACTTGGATATAATTTGTTCTCAATGAATTACAGATTCGTATTAAAAGCATACTAGTGATATGGAGTGATAACATGAATGCAGCAGCTATAGCATCAAATCCAGTTTTCCATGCAAGGACCAAACACATAGAAATTTATTTGCACTTTGTAAGGGATAAAGTTTTAGCTGGAGAACTGGAAATCAGGTACATTCCAACAGAGGATCAAGTTGCAGATTCATAACCAAGTCTGTGACTTACAACAAATTCAATTTCTTCTGAAATAAGCTCAATATTCTTCCCAGAACCATGAGCTTGAGAAGGGATGTTAGAATCAATTCTGAAAAAAATGAAGCAGAGCATAGCAGCAAAGGGAAGGAAAAGTTAGCATCAGTCAATACAACCTTGGTGCAACAAGAGAGCAATGCATTAGATGCTGAGCTGGAATTCGTACATTACACCAATGGTTACTACCAAGATGAAAAGGACACAATACATTCTGTTTTGAATCAATGGATGTAATTTGATCAACCCTACACTTGTACAAATTTCCTTTTTTTGCTTTGCTTGCTCGTCATTCAGCTTTGTATATATGTAATTCAATGAGACATTCTCTATATTATCGAGTGCATATTGCAGTGATAATACAAGTGCAAAAAGTTGAAATAGCCAAGCATACTTGCATTATTCATCGATTCTTTCCTTGATCCAAATGGAATTGATTTGCCATAGTATCGGTGCTGTCAAGGTTCCGACAACTCATCAGTACAGTTGAAACTGATTAATATATATAGCATATATAAAATATTCAAAAGTGAATTAATTCATACCTCCGTACAAACAAGAAGAGCCTTAAAACGAGGTGTATTATCAGGAGAAACCCATTGATATCAAGATCATTATCTATCGACTGTTCTTCGCCAAAGCACACAAAGATTGGCGCATTAGCATTTGCACCACCCCAGTACTTAAAATTTATAACATATCTCTGTTGGAAAGTGGTGTAGCAGTCAGGCCTATAGTTAAAGTGATCAAGTGATTGAGTGAAGAAAAAAGTTTTGAAATCGTTGGATTTGGATGCAGTAGTGCTTGCAGTCATGGTTTTGGGTTGATTTTTGTTTCTCATGGTAATTTTTCCAGTACGCGCTCTAAGTCTTGGAATATTAAAAATTGTCGCTGAGCCTGACACAGTGAAACAAAAACTAAAAGAGAGCAGCAAGAAAAAAACAAGATGAAATGCGTGCCTAATTGGAGGGTCCATGCCTGAAATTATGCAGGTCGTAATCAAGAGAGATTCTATCTTGAGTGCGAGTGATATTGTGAAATTCTGTAATGTGCAGTGCTGCTTTCTGCTGCCACTGATGAAATTATGGTGGGACTTAAATAGTGAAAAAAATACTATTTCTAGCTGACGGACTTGCTAAAGCAGTGGGAATGGGATAATAAGGCATGTGTTGATTGACTAGTCTAAATATTTAAAATTGTAAATGACTCGACTAGTCTACAAATATTCTTCTCTCTCTCTCTCTCTCTCTCTTTAAAATGTTGTGACGCAAGCATGAGGGATCACTTAATCCCATTGTAAGTTGAAACTTGATTTATGAATTCAGTATAGTATAATATTTTCACTACAGGTTAGTGGTCGAAATAGGAACAGTTCATGCACTTCATTGATGAGCTAATTTCCTTCAAGTGGAAAGTTGACCATCTTTATGAACAGAACATAAACAAAGCATACCCTGTTTTTTAGTGCAGCGGAAGTGCGACGCACGAAATGGATTTTCGGGCACACAATTGCTGCTGGGGAGCATAGATTAACATCACAATCTGCGGAATATACTCCCTTAGGATCGATATGTGCATGCATGTGTAT
>JAXCLQ010068949.1:0-14538 GCA_035584115.1 Cedrela odorata
TTGGCTATAATCTTTCATTTCTCTTTTGTTATCTTTAGTTGAAGGGTTTGAGAAGTCCAAAACCCTAATCCGTGAACGGTAACATTCAAACCCTAATACGTGAACAGTAACATTCAAACCCTAATCCGTGAACAGAGACGAATTTGAAGCAACATACTCACTCTAAAGCTTCCGCAAGACGCATCAGTTTCTCTTTCAAAGCAACCATATTTACTCAAACGGAATAATGAATTTTTAAACTTTTCAATTACACAGAAACAAATTCATAGTACAAATATTTTCATAACGTGACCTGGATTCAGAATATGATCACATATTCCACTTAATGCGGACATTCTTTCCATTTCAAACATAACAAAAATGTACATAGCACGTTAAACAGAATTCTGAATAGCTCGCAAGTTCCACTATTGACATGAGACCCATCCAAATCAGAATAAACATTAACTAACGACTAGAGCCATAAAATCATTTTAATTCATAAACATTCACACTTCGATATCATTTTCAACAATCATTTCATAAATTTGATATTAGCATATTATTTTTAAATATATGCTCAGATAACATATTATTTCAAAAGCAGTAAAAATACATACAAGATTTACTTACTACAAAGGGAGAGTAACCACTCCCATTAACAACTCTTTCGCCTACTCAGTCATTCTCTTAGATCATCGTAACCTAATACCAAACATGCTTAACTTATGAATTCTATTATTTAAATAATTAATATAATTGCACTAAATGCAATTCTCATGGAAAATATGACTAAATTTCTTACTATAATACATTTAACTAAGTTTAACTAACTAGTGTCATTTTCTATATTTTAAATAATGAATTTTCATGGCTAATTTGTTCTAAATCTTATTTTCGACTATCCCAAAGTTACACATTTTTACCTAAGCAAACAAATATGACTTTGATCTAAAAAACTGTAGTAACTGTTCAAGCTAGATACTGTAGCTAGAACTGTTCATATTGGATTTACTGTAGCACATTCAAAACACTGTAGCACCTTCAAAAATACTGTTTATCCAAGAGCAAAACATCCTAATTTTTTCCCACAAATACTTCAATCAGTGCAAATTCAACCTAATATTACATTTTATACTCCAATTCAACACAATTCTTTTGTTTTTTTACGCAAAATAAATGTTAATTTTTTAAATAAACAGTAACTTACATTTCATTTCATACTCAAAATTTAAAATTCAAGCTTGTAGTGCATTAAATAGCTTACTAGTAATTGGAATTTGAAAGAAAATCGGTTGAATTTGAAGTCGTTTGGCCGAGATTTGAGAAAGAGAGAGGGAGAAAGGGCTTCAGTGATTTTGAAAAATTGAGAGGAATGAACACGGGAGAGGAAGAAGAAGATGCAATTTGTTATATTTTAGATTGTAAAATTTTAATTAGACCTCTATTCTTTTTAAAATTATACAAATAATTTAAAACTTTTAAAACTTTTATTTTAGTCTCTTTTAAAAAATTCCAAAATAACTTTTAATATTTCAAAATCTTTACAATTAAGTCTAAAATTAATCCAACCATTATTTCTTTAATACAATAACTAATTATAACCCAATTTTATAAAATTAAATTTGGGCTTGAACAAATAAAACTATTTTGTGCCCAACATTCGACCATTCACCCAAAAATTTTAAGTTATATAAAATTTTAGTTAAACAAAATAATATCAAATTATTCAATTAAATTTCTTAAATACTATGGATACTACAGTTACAAATTTTTAAAATTGCGGGTGTTACACGTCATCTTAATCTTACTCAAGTCTTCATTGACTTCATCTCTCTTTTTAAAACGTCTTCGAGCTCCCTTATCATGTCTCTCAACCCTTGACCGAAATCTGCCCATGGCTGGTCCATGTCCATACTCATCAAAATCACCATCATCACCCCACTCATGCTCGGCTTCATACTCATCTAAAGGGACTTGATTAGGCTGCCCCCTTTGTACCTTAGCCAATGTTCTCTCATGTCTATTCATCCTATGCATAATATCCGTCTTTTGTTTCTCTATGTTATCCCTCATTTCCCCAAACATCATATCTAATCGCTCAAACCGTTGAAATATGGCTTGTATTGTGAACGCAGGGATCTCGTTTTAAGCTGATTCATTGGTATTATATGTTATGGCAACTTCTTTAGACATTGTAAATAAACTCACAGCCTCACATATTTGTACTAGCAATGTCACTTCACTTGTTTTTACACTCAATTGGACTTTTTTCTGATGTTGTGCTTGCACACTCTTGCCTTTTACCACTCAAAATTATTCTTTCGAATTTTTTAAGAACTAAATACTCAATGTAGACAAGACACTAAGTTTTGTCCTCTCAAGCAATTAAATTCAAGAAACGAGCAAGGAATAACAATAGACAAAAACAAACCAAGATTAGACTCTAGACTCAATAAAAGAAAATGTAAGAAAAGAAAAGAATGCAAAAGTTCAATCTCCAAATTCAATAAAAATTCAGAATCTATACTTGTGTTGCTTGTCGTATTCGCCTTTTTTTTAAAAAAAAAAAAAATCTAACCATGAAATTATAATGCAACAAGGAAACCTAAAAGTTCAATACTTTGGCCAAAAATTATGAGTTTTTCCTAAGTGGATTAAGTTAATAATTCCTTTATTCGTGGCTAAACAAACAACTCCTACAAGGTAGCAAGGAATTACTCTTTTTACGTAGGAAACTTTGATGAATTTTTTATTTTTTTCAAATTAAACACAAAAATGAGATAAGATCAATCAAGAACACAAGATTAACAAGGAAAACATGCACAAGATGGAAGAACAAGAAAGACATGCAAGAAACAAGAAAGACACACAAGAAATAAGAAAGACTTGCAAGAAACAGGAAAGACACACAAGAAATAAGGTGATTAAAAGAAAAAAAATTGCATAACTAATTTTTTATTTATTATTATTTAATAACTCAACAAGTAAGGTAAATTAAGAACAATATATTCAAACCTTAGAACGCTAGTACATTAAAGCATAATATATCAGACTTTTATATATATATATATATATATATTTTGACCCAACGAACACAAAATTAAAAACAAATGATAAAATAACCTAATCTTGGAACATTTGAGTATAGTGGTTTAATGGGACATTTTGGTGTTAGGAAGACCTTAGACATGTTGTATGAACATTTTTATTGGCTAGGATGAAAAAGGATGTAATTAAATATTAACATTCTTAATAACTAATTTAAATAAGCATAAATAATAGTTTTAAGTCGTGGGACTCCCTTAATATTGTCGTGCATCCCACTTTCACACAAAAACTTTTACAGATGTGAAAATAAGATCGTTTTGAACATTTTAGCACGACTCCTCATTATAGGTCTACTAGGCCACTCCAATGGCTCCATTGATTTGTCATTGAACATTTTGACCTTGTTGACACTGAAGTTGACTTTTAATTAACTTCCTTCTACACCTTGATTTGCTTGCATCATTCCCTCTCTCCTCAAAAGGATTTGTCCTTGAATCATCATCACCTATATCAGAAGAAGAAAGGTCAGAAAAGTTAAATGTAGCACTGACGCCATAGTTATCTTAAAGGTCGACTGATGCGTCTTGCTGAAGTTTAGAGTAAGTTTTGGTGCTTAAAATTCGTAACTGTACAAAAGAGTGAATTTATGAACTCTTAAAACTCTTTAAATGATGTTAGAACAATGAAATTTTAAAGTAAGAGCCAAGTATCAAAGCTTAAAGGCAACGCCACCAGCCAAGGAAATTCCACAACCAAATTTAGCTATTCTTTGGATAAAAGAAAATAAAACTTTGGATTAACACACCAAAAGATTAATAATATCATTCAGCTAAAAAAATCAAAATGGAACCAAAAAGCCTTTTATAAGCATTACAATATAGTTTAAACATGAAAGAAATTAATAGTTTACATAGAAACTATAAGCATTAAATATAATAAATAGCTACAAGACTCTAGGTTTATGTTTCCAAGATAAATCTTGTTTCCAACCAAAAGCTTATAAATGTTGCTCCAAAAATGTTATTCTTCATTTTTCAAAGAATCACATAAAGTCTGTTCCATGATTTTGACTCCAAATAATTAAATTAAGGCCAAATGAAATGCATGGACCAAGAAAATCATGAGCTAGAGTAATTTGAGCTTCTTTTTTTTTCTCATTTTGTAACAATTTACCTTTTAAGGCTGAATTAAAGCTTGATTTATCATGCAACAAATTCATAGTTAAATTGTCTTGTGTCAAATTTACATCATCCTCTCGGGGTTGAAGATGATTTGCCCTCAAATCCGCAAGGTTATCATCTTCCAAATATGGAGACAAATCACCCACATTAAATGTTGTTAAGACTAATCCATTTTTACTTAACAAATTAATCTTGTAAGCATTATCTCCAACATATTGAAGTACCTCAAATGGACCGTCGACTCTTGGTGCTAGCTAACTCTTCCTCTTGGATGGAAACCTTTCCTTTCTAAGATGAACCCAAACCATGTCTCCAGGCTGAAAGTGGGCTGGTCTTCTATGTTTGTTGATTTGTTTTTTGTAGGCTTCATTAGACTTCAGTATTTGGACCCGAACAAATTCATGTAGTTTTTTCATTGCTTTAGCCTTTTCCTCTGCATCCACACTTACTTGCTTATCGATTGGTAAGGAACTTAATTCAATAGGAGTGATAGGATTGATGCTATACAATACCTCGAATGAAGAGTGTCTATTTATAGAACTTAAAGATCTATTATAAGCAAACTCAGTGTGCGCTAATTTGTTATCCCAATCCTTCAAGTTCTTGCTCACCAAAGTTTTTAGAATAGTTCCCATAGTGCGGGTTGTGACCTTGGTTTGTCCATTGGTTTGAGGATGGTGTGAAGTGCTAAAGAGAAGCTGGGTATCAAACTTTTCCCAAAGTGTCCTCAAAAAATGGTTAAGGAATTTAGTATCCCAATCTAACACAATACTCCTTGGAATATTATGCAAAAGAACAATTTCTTTGAAAAACAAATCAGCTACATGAAAAGCATCATCAGTTTTATGGCAAGGAATGAAATGTGCCATCTTAAAAAACTGATCCACAACCAGCATAATTGCATCTTCTCCCCTCTATGTTCTTGGCAATGCAACAATGAAATCCATGCTTAAATCTTCCCAAGGCTGCTCTGAAACTGGTAATGGAGTGTAAGATGGTTTGAAGTGACTCTTGGCTCTTTAACATATGTCACACCTTGCTACTATTGCTTGTACATCTCTTTGCATTTTTGGCTAATAGTAGCGTTCTTTGAGAATTTCCAATGTCTTGTTAACCCCAAAGTAACTAGCAAGTCCTCCTCCATGAGTCTCCCTTATAATTAGCTCTCTATAACTACCATTTAGTATACAAAGCTTGTTTTCCTTAAATAGAAATCTATCTTGGACAGAATAATTCTAAAACTCCCTTTCTTGCATTCGTCCATGATCAAACTCATAATTTCATCAGTAGCATAACACTCCTTCATTAATTGAAAACCAAGAACTAGAGCATCTAAAATAGCAAGTAATGCATACCTTTTAGACAAAGCATCTGCAACCACATTGCTTACTCCTTTCGTGTAATTTGACACAAAAACCCATTCAACATGTCTTGAATTCAACTTGTGTTGACCATTGATGAACTTCAAGGCTTGGTAGTCTGAATGAAGAACAAATTATTTAACCCTTAAGTAATGACTCCAATGACTTAAGGCCCTAACTACTGTATAAAATTCCTTGTCATATGTGCTGTACTGTTTCATTGATTCATTTAACTTCTCACTAAAATAAGCTATTGGGCACTTAGCTTGTGTAAGAACAACACCTATTCCAACTCCACTTGCATCGCATTCCACTTTAAACACTTGGTCAAAAGCGGGCAATGTTTCGATTGGAGCTTTACACAATTTCTTCTTAATCAGTTCAAATGCTTTATTTGTTGCTTTAGTCCAGTCAAAGTTTCCTTTTTTCATGAACTCGATGATTGGTGCCAAATGGTACTAAAATTATGAACAAATCAATGATAAAAAGATGCTAACTCATGAAAGCTTCTGACCTCGCTAATGGATTTAAGCTGTGACCAGCTAATGATTGCTTCAATTTTGGAACAATCCACCATGATGCCATCTTTAGAAACAACATAACCAAGAAACACAACACTATGTGAGAAAAACTCACTTCTCTAGTTTTGCATATAACTTCTTCTCCCTCAAGATATTAAAAACTTGTCGCAAATGAATAATATACTCCTCCTCACTTTTGCTGTGCACCAAGATATCGTCAAAGTATACTACAACAAATCTTCCCAAGAAAGGCTTTAACACTTCATTCATAAGTCGCATGAAAGTACTAGAAGCATTAGACAAACCAAATGGCATAACTAACCATCATACAATCCTTCCCTGATCTTGAATGCCGTCTTCCACTTATCTCCTTCCTTCATTCTAATCTAATAATACCCACTTCTAAGATCAATCTTCAAAAATACCATAAAATCATATAACTAATCCAACATATCATCAAGTCTAGGAATGGGGTACCTATACTTGATGGTGATAATATTTATGGCTCAACTATCCACACACATCTTATAAGTTCCATCTTTCTTTGGTACTAATAATGCTAGCACTAAACATGGACTCATACTCGCTCTCACAACACCACGATTAATTAGCTCATCCACTTACCTTTGCAACTCTTTGGACTTTGCTAGGTTATATCTATAGTCTAGTTTATTTGGTAAGGATGCTTCGGGTGTAAGGTCAATTTGGTGCTCTATGCCTCTCAAAGGTGGTAATCCGAGTGGTAGGTCAACTGGGAAAACATCATGGTATTCTTTGAGTAAGTTTTGAACAAGTGGGTGTGGTTCACTCTCATTCTCAACATTCTTCCTCTCAGTTACAAGTAAGGCAAGGACAGGTTGGTTTTTAAGGATGGCTTTCTCAACTTGACTCTCATTTAGGAAGAGGTTCTCTTTTGGTTTTTCTATTATGGGGATGGGTTTATGTACTTGTGTTGGTTTCAAGGGTAGTAGGGTGATGTTCTTTTCTTTTAGTTTAAATGAATAAGTATTCTTACTCCCATCATGCTTAACTCCTCCATCAAACTGTCATGGCCTACCCAACAACAAGTGATATGCATCCATAGGAATAACATCCATAATACTTCATCAACATAAGTTCTACCAATGGAAAAAGAAACTAGAACCTGTTTTGTAACTTGCACAGTACTTCTGTTGCTGAGCCATTGAAGCTTGTATGGTTGAGCATGAGCTAAGGTTGGAAGCAACATTGGTACAACTCTCACTATCAATAATTACTGAGTAAACTCTCCCGTTGATCTTCCTTGGGGCTAATCTGAGTATATAAAACCCTTTTTAGCACAAGCATGCCTCAATTATCAAACTCTTCTATAATCTTTTCTTCATTGTCAAATTCAACAACTTCATCTTTTTTCTCTTGCAAAGACTCTTCAATCTGCTCAATCTTCTTTAAAGTCATAACCCCGGTTATTAGGACAATTAGCTTGGAAATGTCTATACCCTTGACATTTGAAGCACTTCTTGTTTCCCTGGTTTGTCTTGACAAAATTCGACTTCCCTCTAGGCACTTCCATCACCTTCTCTTTTCCTTTGTCTTTGGTGGTAGTTTTGGGTTTGCTGAAAGATAAAGAACCCTTGTAGAATGAGTTCTCCTTATTGTAGTTCTTAGATGGTGAAGTTTTCATGGCTTTCTTTTGTTTCTCTACTTTGATGAAGAACTTACATACATCCTCGAAAGAACAAAACGGCTGCAGTTCCACCATATTAGCAATCTCTATATTTAACCTCCTAAGAATCTTGCAATAGTCTGCTCTTTAAGCTCAGGTACATCACTTCGCATCATCAATCTTTCAAATTCCCAGATGTACTCTTCTACACTCTTGTCTCTTTGCTTAAGAGTGTGCAACCTAACATAGAGATCTTGTCTATAGTTTTCGGGCAAGAACTCCGCTTCATTAACTTCTTCAATTTCTCCCATGATCTCACTTTTTCTTTCCCTACTCTATTTCTCTGCTTCTTGACATTCTCCCACTATAGAAAAGCATAATCTTTAAACTTTAAAATCGTTATCTTACATTTTCTCTCATCAGAATAACCTTAAACCCAAAGAACCTTTCAATCTCCTGAAGCCAATCCAAAAAGTCATCTGGATTTAGTCCCCCCTTAAATTCTAAAATGTCAATCCTCAATCCTCTATCATCAACACTATCCCTTCTTCTTCTCCTCATGTTCACTTCAGACTCACTAGAATCACTTTTATCATGAATTTCTTCTTCATAATAACGGTGTCTTGGATGCGGTGATGATTTTGGGTAGTGCTGGTTTGGAAGGGTGTTCTCTCGGTTTGGTTGGCCTTGGTTTTGATTTTGGTTTCTCAAGAGTTGAAAGATTTGTTCTCTAAGTTCATTCATATATTCTTCAAGTTTCATAGTTGCTAATTCCCACGGTGCGAGTGGAGTGGATGGTCTACTCATGGTTTTTAAAGTGGTGATTCGGCAGTAGGGTGTTTTAATCAAAATAAGAACTCCATCCAAGATTAGAAGAATTCAGCAATGGAAAACGAGAATAAGGTAAAAAAAATTACTCACTCTTGACAACCTATGCTTTGATACCACTTGATGCATCTTGCGAAAGTTTAGAGTGAGTTTAGGTGCTTGAAATTCGTAAATGTGCAAAATAGTGAAATTCTGAACTCTTAAAACTCTTCAAATGATGCTAGAACAATGAAATTTAAAGTAAGAGCCAAGTACCAAAAGGCAACGCCACCAACCAAGGAAACTCCACCACCAAATTTGACTAGAATTTGGATAAAGAAAAATAAAACTTTAGATTAACACACTAAAAGATTAATAATTTCACTCAGCTAAAAACACCCAAAATGGAACAAAGAAGCCTTTTATAGGCATTACAATATTGTTTAAATATGAAAGAAATTAATAGTTTGCTTAGAAACTACAAGCATTAAATAACTACAAGACTCTAAGTTTATGCTTCCAAGATAAGTCTTGTTTCCAACCAAAAGCTTATAAATGTTTCTCCATAAATGTTATTCTTCCTTTCCCAAAGAATCACATAAAGGTTATTCCATAACTTTGACTCCAAATAATCAAATTAAGGCCAAATGAAGTGCATGGACCAAGAAAATCATGTGCTAGACAAATTTGAGCTTCTTTTTTCTCATTTTGCTTTTTTCACGTAATCTGCCTTCTTCTCTCCATCCAGACTCTTCAACATCTTCAAAGGCAAAGACAATAAATCCAAAAGAGTTGGTGGATTAAAACCATAAACAACCTCAAATAATGAATAAGAAGTAGAAGAATGAATAGATCTATTATAAGCAAATTCAGCATGAGGTAAGATGTCTTCCCAATTTCTAAGATTCTTTTGAATAAGTGCACGCAAAAGTTGTGACAAAGTTTGATTCACCAGTTCTGTTTGTCCATCTGTTTATGGATGGTAAGTCGTTGAAAATAGTAATTTTGTTTCCAAATTTGCCCACAATGTCTACCAAAAGTAACTAAGGAATTTAACATCACGGTCAGAAATTGTGCTCCTTGGAACACCATGTAAATGAACTATCTCCTTGAAAAAGAGATCAGAAACATGGGTGGCATCATCAGATTTGTGATATGGAATGAAGTGTGCCATCTTTGAAAATCTGTCAACCACAACAAAAATAGAATCTCTTCCTACTCTAGACCTTGGCAAACCTAACAGAAAAATCCATAAAGATATGCTCGTTTATTAGAAGTAGGCAAAAACGTTTAAAAACCATGCGGTAGAACTCTAGACTTAGCTTGTTTACAAGTGATGCATCTCTCATAGATTCTCTTAACATCTTTACGCATATGAGGCCAAAAGAAATGCTCGCTAAGTATGTCTAAAGTCTTTTGAATGCCAAAATGAACTATCAATCCCCTATCATGAGGCTCTCTAACAAGCAACTCTTTAAGTGACCAATGAGAAATACACACATGTTTTTCTCTAAAAAGATAACCATCATGTCTATAAAACTTATCAAATGCAGCATGTTCACAAGCATTATAGATATTAGTAAAATTATGATCTGTAAGGTACAACTCCTTTATAAACTCAAAACCAAGTAATTTAGAATTTAAAGAAGTAAGAAGCGCATACCTTCTTGAAAGTGCATCAGCAACTACATTCTCCTTACCTTGCTTGTATCGGATGCCATAGGGAAATATCTCAAGGAATTCGGCCCATTTTGCATGTAGTTGATTTAGCTTGTTTTGTCCCTTTAGATGTTTCAGAGACTCATGATCTATATGAATTACAAATTCCTCAGGCTATAGATAATGCTGCCATGTCTCTAAGACTTTGATTAGTGCATACATCTCCTTGTCATATGTGGGATACTTTAAGGTGGCTCCATTTAGCTTCTCAGAGAAGTATACTATGGGTTTCTTTTATTGCATCAGAACAGCTCCAATTCCCACACCAGAAGTATCATATTCAATTTTAAATGTTTTAGAAAAATCTGGAAGTGACAATAAAGGTGCGAGAATCAATTTATCTTTAAGGTTAAGAAAAAAACTTATCTTGTGCTTCCCTCTAAGAGAATGCCACATTTTTCTTGATAACCTCAGTGAGAGGTGATGCAATGGTGTTGAAATCCTTAATGAAGCGACGAAAGACGCTTGCCAAAGCATGAAAACTCCTAACTTCAATTACACTTTTTTGAGTAGGCCAATCTCAAATTGCCTGTACTTTTATCTCATCAATTTGCAATCCTTTTGAACTTACTACAAAATCAAGAAAAAAAATGCTATTTGTGCAAAATGTGCACTTCTTGATATTAGCATAATGTTGTTCTCGACACAAAGTTTCTAAAATACTAAAAGCTAATTAAGACAAATTATAAAAAGTTTACATAATTGAGAATCTAATAGTTAATGCTTGAAAGTCTAAATTTAGATAGGATTTGATTTACACTCCTTTGCTTGCAACCTTCCTTATGTAACCATGATTTTGGAGATTTCTCTACTTAATGTACTCATAGTTAAGAAAACTTCCTTCAGACAAATTCTTCTTTAACTATCCATGATTCTGAAGATCTTTGCATTTTAAGTCAATCTTCTGACTAAGGAATCTTCCTTTGAACAAATCTTAGAAAATAAAATTAGCAAATTATTAGATAGTTTAATTAAATAAAGACAACTTTATTAAATAAACTTCCTAAGAACATAATTAAATATTAACATTCTTAATAACTAATTTAAACGTACATAAATAATAGTCATAAGCCGTAGGACTCCCTTAAATTGTCGTGCATCCCACTTTCACACAACCTCTTTTGAACATTTGAAAATAAGACCGTTTTGAATATTTTAGCATGACTCTTCATTATAGGTCCACTAGGCCACTCCAATGGCTCCATTAATTCGTCATTGAGCATTTTGAACTTGTTGACATTAGAGTTGACTTTTAATTGACTTTTATCTACACCTTGATTCCCATCATTCGGTATCAAGTATACGAGGTTCAAAAATTAAGGTTAGTTCTATCTTTTAATTTTATTTATTTATTTATTTTTACCATCTTCTATTTTATAATCCTTCCTCTTTCAATCTTTACTTTCTACCCTAAAACAAACCCAGCCAATAACTAGATCACCTTCGTTGTGAACACCGCTCCTGGTCTGTGACTCCCTAGCTTACTACGCACAACCTAGGTAGCCATTTCACCCAAACCGAGCTAATACTTCTTATTGTCCTAGTTGCCTTAAATGCTAAAATATTGTGTCATTAATTAGTGGGACCAAATGTAACGCTCGTAAATTTAAAAATTTACAACTATAGTATTTACAGTATTTAAAAAATTTAATCGAATAATTTGATGTTATTTGCTTAATTAAAATTTTATAAAGCTTAGAATTTTTGGGTAAATGATTGAATTTTGAACTTACAATAGTATTATTTATTTAGATCTAAATCTAAATTCATAAAATTGGGTTATAATTACATTTTTTGGGATTAAGGATGAATTAATTTTTTGGGACTAAAATGGAAGTTTTTTTAAAGTTTTAAATTATTTTAATAATTTTAAAAAGAATAGGGGGTTAATTGATATTTTACACACCAAAATAAAACAATTTTGTCCACCTTCTTCCCCATTCCAATAGCCATTCGTCCCTTTCCATTTTCACAAAAACAGAACCTTGCTCTCATCTTCTCTCTCAAATTTTAGCTAAATTACATCGAATTTAAGCGATTTTCTTTTAATTGTAGTTATGGTAAGCTTTATAACATATTAGAAGCTTGAACTTTAATTTTAAGCATGAATTGAAATTGTAAGTTACTATTTATCAGAGAAAATTCTACTAATTTTGTATTAAAAAAATGTTAGATTGTGTTGAATTAGAGTAGGAAATGTAGTATTGAATTAATTTGGTATTAATTTAAGCATTGATCGAAAGAAATAAGAGAGTTTTTGTCTCAGGTAAATCGTATTTTTAAAAGTGTTACAGTGTTTTTGAATATGTTACAATAACTTCGATCTGCACAATAACTATTTGCACAGTACCTTTAATCTATACAGTAATTATTTTGTGTAAATCCAATATAAATAATATTTAGTTACGGCACTCCAATATGAACAGTCTTTTGCTGCAGTATCTGGGGTGAATAATATTTTTGCTACAGCATTTAAATCAAAGCCATTTTTGTTTTCTTAGATGAAAATGTGTAAATTTTGGATAGTCGGAAATGATATTTAGATTAAATTAACCATGAAAATTCATTATTGAAAATAAAGAAAATGACATTAGTTAGTTAAACTTAGTTAAAAGTATTACAGTGACAAATTTAGTCATACTTTTCACTAGAATTGCATTTAGTGCAATTATATTAATTATTTAAATAGTAGAATTCATAAGTTATGTATGTGTGGTATTAAGTTACGATGATCCAAGAGAATGACTAAGTAGGCGAAAGAGTTGTTAGTGGGAGTAGTTACCCTCCCTTTGTAGTACGTAAATCGTGCATGTATTTTTAATACTTTTGAAATAATATAATATTTGAGCTTGTGTTTGAAAATATTATAAAAATTAAAGATTTTGAATGTTTTATATGCTGATATCAAATTCATGAAATAATTGTTAAAAAATAATGTTGATGTGTGAATATTTATAAATGAAAATGATTTTATGGCTCTAATCATTAGTTAATATTTATTTTGTTTTAGCCAAGTTTTGTACAAAAAATGAAAATTTTGAGCTATTCAGAATTCTATTTAACTTACTATGCACGTTTTTGTTTTGTTTGTAATGGAAAGAATGTCTGCTTTAAGCGGAATATGTGATCACGTTCTGAATCCAAGTCACTGTGGGTGCAGGTGACACTAAGTTGATTTAGCCATTCTGAAAATGTTTGTACTATGAATTTGTTTTTGTGTAATTGAAAATTTTAAAAATTTATTGATCCGTTTGAGCAAATATAATTGCTTTGAAAAAAAAATAAATATGTTATGTATCACATCGGCATATGAAAAACTTGTATAGTTTACTTACTGAGATTATATCTCACCCTTTATTGTAAAAATTTTATGTTTTAGAGAATATTACATAGAAGTGACAAAGGACGCGTGTAAGAATAGTTAAGTATAGATGAGAATCTTAATTATATGTATAATTAACAGAGTAATTATAAATTTACAAACTAATTATATAGATAACTCTTTATACGTGTAAGGAATTTATAAATTATAGACATTTAAAAATTTTATAATAGTAATACTCTTTGTATGAACTGATGTAGCATTATGTAATAATGATTGATTGAATAAGTGTAAGAATAAGGTGTTACAAAAATGGCATCAGAGCTAAGGTTTGAGATTCTGTAAACTCTAAGTGATCAGATAATGATATGAGGTTGGTAAATACTTAGAATAATTGAAAATTTTGAGTATATAAAAATTCGGATTAATAGGGAAACCAAGGTTTAAAATTCAGAGAATCAGTGAGAAAATATAATTATGACAACGATATTAAAAATAACATTGCCACGTCAACATTGCCACGTCACCAAAGCCACGTCAACAACATTACCACGTCAACGACATTGCCACATCAACCACATTGCCACGTCAACTTAATTTAAACATCCAACATCTTTACAAGAATTGTATCCTTTAAATTGTTGTACCTAGCTGTTGGGTGCATATAAGGGGTTGTACTTAGTTGTTTGAAGCTTGCCTATATAAAGGCAAGCTCTCTCTTTGTTTTAAATCATAAAAAAAAAATAACACAACAACATTTTCACTTTGAACTACTTGCTCTACTTATTCTTTTTATTTATTCTTAAATTCCAGTATGCAATTATAATTGTTCTTACAATTTTCTACATGGTATCAAAGCATATTTGATCCTACAAATTTTTATTATTCTTATCTTCCATTTATCATTATCATGGAAGCATTCTCATCGCAAAAATTGACCACATTCAATTTG
>JAXCLQ010068960.1:0-14536 GCA_035584115.1 Cedrela odorata
GTTGTGATAATGGTGGAATTAGTGGAAATTTATATGGTTAATGCTAAATTATAGAAGAAAATTAGTATTACTTTAATATAGCACTAGTGAAATATTAAGATAATTGTAGTGATGTTAAATTGTAGTTAAGAAATTAGAAAATTATATTCTTAATATATATGTAAGGTTTTGAATGAGAAATTGTTATTGTGTTAGTTAGTAGATAATTAAATGATGAAGAAAAGAATGGAAGTGTAGTAGTAGATATATATGTGTGTGTGTGTGTGTGTGTGTGTGTGTGTCTGTGTAAATTGATGTTAATTGTGGAATTTGGAATGGCGTAATTGTGAAAGTGAAATTAAATCTCGACAATTTCGGTAGGCCAAGTTTGTTTGAAGTATTTGGGAGTGTTGGAATTTGATTATGACGATGTGATGGAAAATGAATTGAGAGGAAATGACAACATTTAATAAATTCGGAAATGTTATGCCAAATGTATTTTGTTTTTGAAAATTGTTATAATATGCATATATATGTAATGATGGAATAGTGTAAGTATGGTAATAAGTCTAGGTTAGAAATTTATAAAATGTTGAGTTTAGAAATATGGAAGTTGTAAAAAGGTAACGGCAAGAAGTGGCGCGTAACTAAAATAGATTGTATAACTTGATTTTAGGTACACACCATTGAATTGGAATACACTTCAGGAGAGCGGGAACAAAAGTAAGTAGATTGTGCATGCAATTTAATATTTTGAAAATTATGCGATATTCGATGTTTGATGAAAATGTGATTTGTGCATGTTGGAGCGCCAATGAAACTTTATGAAATGATTAATGAAATGTTTACGAAGTTGAATGTTTACGCCAATATCACATTTAGAAAATAAATATGTAATGTTGTCGATGTGTGAAATGTTTGAAAAGGAATGTGTTTTATGGCTTAGTCATTAGTTATGTTATTCTGATCTAGCCAGATCTCATGTTAAAGGCAAGGTTTGTAAGCTAGTAAGAATTCTGTTTAGTGTGTTGTGCGCGCTTCTGTTATATTAAATGTGAATAACCGCTTAATGCAGAACACGTGATCAAGTTCTTTAACCGGGTCACCGTGGGTGCAGGTAACACTAATTGACTAAGCCGTTCTGAATATATTTGCATTTTGAATGAACTTGTTTGAAAATGTACTGATTGTTTAAGCTTTCATATTTTACACTACATTGACATATCACACTTGCATGATTTACTTACTGAGATGTTTATCTCACATTTTATTGAAAATTTTATTTTACAAATAATAGCACATAAGGATGACCGAGTACGCAAGCGAAGATGTTAGGCGTATTCATAGTTTTATTTTTGATATATGTAATTTGTAGATTAGCTAAGTAATGTGTATATACTTGTAGGTTAGTATGAATATTTTTGATATAAAGTGATAATCTATTTGTATTACAAGGGTTGTAATGTATGTATATTTGGTATGTATAAAAAAAAATGGTTGATTAGAAATGTTTAAGTTTTGTGTAAACAAAAGAATAGCATTGAATATAAAGAATGTAAATATGTATTTGCAATTAGAAAGAAACAGGTGTGACACACATACAATTTCACATGTAAATCCATGCCAAATCACACTTCATATTCTCAAAATCATAAATAACTCATATGCTTACCATTCCATTTGTTGGAAACTCAATCTTCTTCTTCTTCTTCTTTTTCTCTCTTTACATTCATCTCTACATGTCCTTTGTTTCTTCTCTTTGGTTTCCATTTTCTCATTCAGCCAAAACTCATCTCTTTGAAGAATCTTTCCCTTTTCACGTCTTCTTCTCATCTTCGCGGTTTTTTTACTATCTTCTCTATGCCTTTCCCTTCCTTTCTTTCGGCAAATCCTTCTCTTTCCAATTTTCACGTTCTCTCAGCAAAGCTCTTTTCTTTTTCCTTTCACTTGCCGGCCAAACACACTCTCTCTATCCTTTTCTCAGCAACCAAACAACCAAATCAATTAACCAAATCACAAAACAAAACAGCAAACAAACCCATTAAAAGAACCAAATCATGTTCTCCTGTTTCCCGTCCAAGACCTTAGCTATTTTCTCTTAATTTTTTCTTCCATTCTTCCTGATTTTCTCTTTGTTCTTCTTCTTTCCCGTATGCTTCTTCTTCATGTGTTGCTTGATCAGCCAAACAAGCTCTCTTCCTCTTTAGTTCTCTCAGCCATCTCCCATTCTTCCTTCATTTCCTATCTCTCCCTTATTTCTACCATTTTTGCCGTTTTTCTCCTTTCTTTCTTTTTGTCTAAATTTTGTAAAAGAAAAGATATGGAAAATGCTAGAATTATGGAGACTAAATACAATCAATTTGGGCTTGGGCTTTAATTAAAAATTTTGGGCCGACCATTTCAATGTAATTAGGCTTTGATTTTGGGATTATTTTTACAATTTGTTTTCTAAGCTCAATTTGCACTGAAAATAACCCTAAAGTCATTAATTAAATGAACTTAATCATTTTTGCCTATTTTAAAAGTAACTCACTTTTCGAATTATTTATTTGTTATATTCAAAAAAAAATTTATTTCGATCACCAAAATTTTATTATAATAGTTACAAAAAATTTCAGTCATTACAAGAATGTGAGTGGATACTAGACTCAATTTATTTCCATCACATGTGCCCCAATAAGAATTTGTTCAATACCTATAAAGAGTCAAATAAGGGGAAAGTCTTGATGGAAATTAACAATGCATGTATTGTTATAGGTATTGAGACTATAAAAATTAAAATGTTTGATGGCCTGATTAAAACTTTGGAAAATGTAAGGTATATGCTAGAATTAAAGAGAAACCTTGTTTCTCTTGGAATGTTAGATAAATCAGGATTAAGCTTTAGAGCTGAAAATGGTATTTTAAAAGTTCTAAGGGGATCGATGGTTTTCGTGAAAAAGGGAAAGCAAAAATGATCTATATGTAGTCAATGGTTCAGTGGCCAATGGGGATGCTGCCATTTCTACAAAAGCTAAGATGGATGAAACCAAGCTATGGCATCTTAGGCTTGCACACCTGAGTGAAAAGGGACTAAAATAACTAGAGAATAGAGGTTACTTAGAGATACAAAGATAGAAACCCTTTAAGTCTGTGAAAACAATATCTTTGGGAAGGCATGTAGAGTTAAGTTTGTCAAAGCAGTGCATAAAACTAAAAACACCTTGGATTATGTTCATTTAGACCTCTGAGGCCTGCACATGTTCCATCTTTAAGCAATGAGAGGTATTTACTCTCTATGATTGATGATTTTTCAATAAAAGTATGGGTATATATACTGAAGTCAAAGGATCAAGTTCTTGAAAAGTTCAAAGAATGGAAAAGTATGGTTGAAAAACAAACAGAATAGAGAGTTAAAATGCTGAGAATAGATAATGGAATTATGCTTTACAACCAAGCTTTTGAAGATTTTTGCAAGGCAAATGGAATAGCAAGGTGTAAAACAGTAGTAGGTACTCCTTAAAAAAATGGTCTAGTTGAAAGAATGAATAGAACCCTACTAGATAAAACAAGATGTGTGCTTGTAAACTTAAAGTTATCAAAGACTTTTTGGGCAGAAGCTGTTACAACAATATGATATCTTGTTAATAAAAGTCCTTCATTAGCCTTAAACTTGAAGAAACTATAAGAGATTTGGAGTGGAAAGTAGAAAATTATGATAATTATAGGGTGTTTAGATGCCCTGCTTATGCTCACATAGGGTAGGGAAAGTTGGAACCAAGGCCTATTAATGCTTTCTTCATAGGTTATCTAAAAGGTGTCAAGGGATATAAAATTTAGTGCCCAAATCGAAGACCTTTAAGGTGCATTATCAGCAAGGATGTTGTCTTCAATGAGGTTGCACTTATTCAAAAATTTGAACATGAAAGCCATAAGTTCTGAAAGTCATTTATGATTGAAGGCAATGTAAGAGGAAATGAGATCTTTGATTAAAAATCAACCATGCAGTCTGATTCCAAATTTAGAAAATAGGAAGTTGGTCAGTTGCAAATGGATTTTTAAGAAGAATGAAGGCAGAACACATAGAGATCCATTTATATTCAAGGCAAGATTGGTGGCCAAAGGATTTATATAAAGGGAAGGCATTAACTACAATGAAATATACTCACTTGATGTCAAACACAGCTCAATAAGGCTTTTATTGGCTTTAGTTGTTATACTCTTATAGAACTTGACCATATGGATGTCAAAATTGCATTCATTTATGATAAACTTGAAAAACAAATTGTTATGAGCCAACCTGAAAGTTTCAAGGCTGTTGGCAAAGAAGATTATGTATGCTTGCTACGAAAATCTTTGTATGGCCTAAAATAATCACCTAGGCAATGGTACAAAAAATTTGATGATTTCATAATCAAACATGGTTATGAAAGAACTAAATTTGATAGTTGTGTGTACACTCAAAGACTAGAACAAGGTGAAGTTGCATATTTGCTCCTATATGTAGGTGACATTTTGATTTCAAGCAAATATAGAAGTGAAGTGGATAAGCTAAAGAGGATTCTTGGTGGTAAATTTAAGATGACACACTTAGGAAATGCAAGGAAAATTCTAGGAATAGAGATTGTGAGGGACAATAGAAATGGCATATTATACTTGTCACAAGAAAGCTTTGTGAAGAAGGTAACTTACAAGGTTTGAAATTTTGGATTGCAAACCTATTGTAAATTCGGTGCAATACAAGTCAACTATGAATTTGTTCCAAGATAAATCAAACTTTAATTCAGCCCTAAAAGGTAAATTGTTGCAAAATGAGATAAAAGAAGCTTAAATTCATCTAGCCATGATTTTCTCAGTCCATACACTTCATTTGGCCTTAATTTGATTATTTGGAGTCAAAGTCATGGAATAACCTTTATGTGATTCTTTGGGAAATGAAGAACTACATTTAAAAGTCTTTGGTTGAAAACAAGACTTATTTTAGAAGTATAAACCTAGAGCCTTATAGTTATTTATTATATTTAATGTTTGTAGTTTTTATGCAAACTTTTGATTTCTTTTATGTTTGAACAATATTTCAATGCCTATAAAAGGCTTCTTTGCTCTATTTTGAGGGGTTTTTAGCTAAATGAATTTATAAATCTTTTAAAGTGTTAATCCAAATTTTTATCTTCTTTTATCCAAATTCTAGTCAAATTTGTTGATGGATTTCCTTGGATGGTAGCATTGCCTTTAAGCCTTGGTACTTGGCTTTTACTTTAAAATTTCCTTGTTTTGGCATCATTTGAAGAGTTTTAAGAGTTTAAAATTTCACTCTTTTACACAATTATGAATTTCAAGCACCCAAACTCACTCTAAACTTCAGCAAAACTTATCAAAACCTGTTAAGAAACTTTTGGCTACTCATTTCAAGCTACACAGTTCACAGGTAAGGATGCATACTTGAAACAGAAAAGGAGAAAGCATACATGGACAAGATTCCTTATGCTCAGGTTGTAGGGAGTCTTATGTATGTTATTGTCTATTTAAGGCTTGATATAGCATTTTCTATTACTTCAATAAGCAAATATATAAGCAATCAAGGTAAGGAATATTGTTCTGTTGTTAAATGGGTGATTAGGTATCTTAAAGGTACCTTAAACTATGGATTGGTGTATCACAATTGAAAAATGAGAAAATGGTGATTGACTATGTGGACTTTAACTTTGTTGGTGATTTAGATAGGAAAAGATCTACCACAGGCTACATGTTCACATTTGGTGGATACTTAATCAGCTAGAAATCTGTTTTGTAGCCCATTATGGGTTTGTCCTTAACAAAAGCAGAATTTGTGGCTACAATAGAGGCTGTCAAGGAAGCATTAGGCCTTAAAGGTATTCTTGGTGAATTGAGGCATAATCAAGACATTATAACAATGCTGTGTGACAATTAGAGTGCCATACTTCTGGCCAAAAATAAGATGTATCATGAAAGAATCAAACATATAAACATTAGACTCTACTTTATAAGGGATGAAATTACAAGAGGAAAAGTGAAGTTAAAGAAGGTTCATACAGATGATAATCCAGCAGACATCCGAACCAAGGTGGTGACAAATAAAAAGTTAAAGTTTTACTTGAATTTAGTTGGCAATGGATTGAAGAAAGGATGAGGAAACAAAAAGAATAGCACTCAGAATTTGCTTCTAGAATGTAAGGTAGAGAATTGTTGATATTAACATTCAGAATTTTAATAGGTGTGCATAACAATTTTAATGTGCTCGCATGCTGATCTAGAAGATTCAATTATTTCAGTTATTTTCTTTTATTTGTCTCTTATTAACACAACTGACGAACAAGGGTTTAAAAACTGAGAAACAAGTCATCTTCATCATTCGATTTCAAAAGATCTAGGTCACAAAATTAGAATTCTTGGGTGCAACAAAAACCTTGCAATGTGCTATCTGTATTTGTAATTAATTCGTTGTATATTGAAGTAATCTTGAGTGTTGTTTCTCTTGTGGATGTAGGCTTTAAGCTGAACCACGTATATTTTGTCTTTTGGGATTAATCCTTGATTTCTTGCTTTTATTTCTTTCTTTCTTGCTTTGATTTTGTTTGATAACTATCCTAGGTTAAGTTTGGTTTGTTTTAGGGTTTTAAACTCAACATTCTCACACACCCATTTAGGAAAGGTTATTTTTCTAACTTTCATTGATACTAAATTAGTTTTAACCAACAACAAAATTCTCTATAAATATCGGTTAATACCCACTCTATTATATGAAGATATGAAGACCTTAATAAGCATGGAGTAAATATGGAAAAAAGAATTATATCTAATTTGGATATATAAAGGACTATGATAAGATTTCGATATAAGTATAGGAAAGGGCTCACGATACCCTCTTTATTATCATTCTTATTTAGTAGTAGTGATATATAATACTGATACTATTTTAAAGTGTCATCAAATATTGATACTAAATTGTGTTAGTGTTTATACTATCAAGAATTCTTAATAATATGGTATTCAAAAATTAGTGGTATTATTTTGACATGACATATTATTGCAAAACTATTAATGTATGACATTTCTAATTGTAATATGTTAGAGTTTAATGGCTCATTTACAATGTCAAACTTATTTGATAAATTTGTATCATTGATCGTTGCTTGCCATATGATATCTAATTAGTACCAGTTTTATAATTTTTATTTTATTAAATTTATATTATTTGCATTTATTCCTTGAAAGGACAAATATACAAGTTCAAATAAGTTGTTTTCTTCCAACATCCTATTGACCTTAGTGTCATACAAACTCATGTTTTGATAATAATAAAATATGTCAATTCAAACAAAGAAATTGTAACATTCCAAATATGGGAGTGTTATCGACAGGTAATAGATCCCTCCCATCACTCTAAGTCTTACACAACTTGTTGTATATATGCAATCTCAAACAGACTCATATAAAGTCCATGTAACTTAAGGCGTCATATCGCCACTGCTGATGTATATATATATACAAACCTCAGATGATACATTGTATCTCAAAATAACACTAATTGTACATTTGTCAATGTATATACATGTAACCCCAAACATTAGTAACATATATTACATAACAAAACAAAATAAAACTACTAATCTTTATGTGAGATGGACCCGATATAGTGGTGACTACGACTGATGACCTCTCCTCTTACTCGTGTCTCTAGGCCGTTATGTCTACTTACCAAGCTACGAGGTCCTGCAAAATTGGAAGGTGAAGGGGGGTCTAACAAGACTTAGTGAGTGAATGATACACACAAAAACAATATTCGCATAGTCATACTATCATTTGCATACCTATGCCATTATTTGCTTATTTATATGAAATATATATATATATATATACACATGTAACAATCATTTGCATTTAAACAGAAGCAATTTTTAATGTATCAAACACATAATTCATCAGTCAGTAATATACTAGTGTTTAAAGGTGTCCCCTCAAATATCCTAACAAATATCATAGTGCCTTGGGGCATCTTGTTTCTACCATCTTCCAAGACACTAAGAAATAACACTAATCATCAAGTGCATATATCTTTCTTTGATCTATGTCCAGGGCTACGTACTTGACCGGACAGAGGGACAGTTTATACCTAGGGATACACGCTTGACCAGGCAGAGGGATTATATCCTAATCTATAACCAGAAATACATACTTAACCAGGCAGAGGGATTATATCCTGATCCATGGATCCATCCTGTGGCTCACGAACATGACCACGCACATGCACATACACACACACACGCATACACATAAGCATCCAAGTATAACAACAATTATAACATCACATTAAGAAAATAAGAAAATATTGCACAAAATCAATATAATTTACTTTTCTTTATTACATGTTACCACACATCATATCAAGGTTATCATGCACCACCAATGGCCAGTTACCACAAACTGTCATTTTTACTGCTAGTATACTACGCACAATCATCGTACCCACCATACCTCACAATATCAATGCATTCGCCTTTCTTTATTTCATGTCACAACTCAGTATTGAGTTCATTATGCATATAATGTATCACATCATTTCAAGTTGTCGCTTACTTTACAATCAGTTTCAATGATACAATACAGTTATTTTCATGCCATCAAATGATAACATGTCAATATCACTTTGGTCTATTCATCCCACTATATATTTGCATCATTTCAATCATTTCATGTCATACATAATTTTAATTCTGGTTTAACATACACACATGCATATATACAAACAAATACCCACTCATTGGTATCGGGCTACGGTCTACTCGATCTACTGTGGGGTCAAAGGGTGATTGGCTTGACTATCTACAACACATAATTTCTTGTATTAGATTCTTTCATTGTAATTGAATAAATATACAATTATATTGTACATCTAATCTGCACCCTCCTACCCCAAATCTAAACTAAATACACACATTTCGGAAACTCGTATAACGCTCACTACTCATCGACTGATTTCAAACTTACAATGTGTTGTACTAGTCAGGTATCTCAACCTAAGTTTCTCAAGACACATTTTACTATGTGTCTAGTTTCTACAACTTCTCGCGAATTCACATTTTGAGTCTGAACATTAAAGTTACAATAAGTTTTTGCCACCTTACTCAGTGTAACCGGCTATGACCTCTCCACAGGGTAGCTCAGTTCTAACAAAATCTGGTACTACTTGCTCAACATCTTAACCTAATTTTTGTCTATGTTGTGTCCCCATGTGTTTAGTTTATGCAAAATTTTGTTGTTCTTCAATCCGAGGTCTGGAACTCAAGAAATCCCTATTTTATTAAACTTTACACAGAAATTACCTACGACCAACACTCATGAGTTTCACTCGCACTCTCATTCATTTGACATTTCGCTCAGGTGCACTACCCACATGTCTTATAACATTCACATACTACAATTTTATCAACTCAAAACACTCACCACAAGAACACAAGGCTGTGACGCATCGGTGTTGCAAGTTTGTGTTTTGACTTTTTGATGACACCACTCGCATTACATTACCACTTCTCATCTCCCTCAATTCATCTACTCACATATATTTTCCACAACGACAACATTCCTTCCACACAGCACACTATTACAACACAGTTATACATGTTTTTCCCTTTTCAACCATATTAATTTGGATACCATAACAACACAATTCACATACTACATCAATTAAACACATTCAAAGTCAAAATCACTAATTCAACACATTACCACTTACCTTAGCTTGTTGACTTGCTTCCTCTTTGCCGTAATTTGCTTTCTTCTCTCAGCCCAAAGTTGGTTCTTCTTTTACTCACTTAGTTTTTGATCAGTCGACACTTATCTATCAAAATCCGACCATGAACACCAAGCTCTCTTGACGATTTATCTTAAAGCCAAGGTTCTTTCTTCTCTTGCTTCAACCACTGAAATCTCTTCTCAATTTAATCAATTTCTTCCACCATAGCTATACTTCCCTTGGTTTCCCCTTACTCACTTTCAACATTCTTCCCTTCTCCTTGCATCCATCTTTCAAAACTTCCCTTTCCGTAAGCTAGTTTTCTTCATGCATGGCCTTGACATCTTTGGCATACCTTTCAATTTGTGCTCTTTCAAGTGTTTATGCTTTGTTTAGATTGAATGTGGAAGAAGCATGAAGACAAACCGAATGGGGAAAGAAGAAGAAGTAAATTAGTTGTAATTTGGCCATAATTTCCTTTCAATTCGGCCAATTCTTACCCCACATGCATGGATTCCTCTCATGGTTTCTCTTTTAAACTCTTTCCTTTTCGTAACTTTGAAAAGTCCAACTTAAAAATTGTAAATGAAACTTTAATATATATATATATATATATATACTTTTATTGTACAAGTGTTGGTTTCCATATTGTTTTCTATTTGTTTTAATTTAACTTAACATTTTACAATTTAAAAACATAACTCATGCATTGTAGATATATCCATGTCATGAATCCTTTAGATTTTTGGCTTCCTTATAATTTATTGTAAGTTTGCATTATTCTTTAATAAAAACTTTTTAAATTTTGTTTTATTTCATAGCCTTCCTTTGTATCACATACAATTGTATTTTATGTATTATTATTATGCAAGAAAATGCGGTCATAACATAAATGAATAAGGAATCATCAAGAACTTGAGTTAAAGAATCAAGATACAACCAAAGGTGTTTATTCTTAAATCTTAAAAAATAAGCTTGTATATGTAAAATTGTTGAAAGTTTGTAAGCTCATTTATTTTGTGTAAAAACATATTTTTGATACTTACAAAATACACTAAAATATATACTTTTGAAACTTAGGATATGGATTTAATCATATTTTTCAAAACTGGAAAAGGGACTAAACTGCAAGGGTTTTAGGTGCCAAATTGTAAGTTTTTCAAAAGATTGAAAAGCAAGGCAAACATAAAGAACTGGCCAACTAGGTTGAACTTGTCAACTAGTTCATGAAACCAGTTGCTGGGCATTTTTTTACCGTTAGTCATTTTTGCAAAGCTAGTTGGCCGATTCGAGGAAAAGGTTAACCATTTGTGTTCAAATTTTTATTTTTTATAAGTTTAACAGTTAGTTTCCAAACCCTAATTATAAATACAAGTCCCACGTTCATTCATAAAAAAAATCCTGAACATTTTAATCTCAAAGTCTAAGTGCTTACAAATATCATTCAAGTTCCATAATTAAAATTTAAAGGCCTTATTTATTTTCCACATCTATTCTTATATGTAAAAGAGTGAAAGAAGTGATCTTTTATGAGAATAAGTGATTTGGGAGTGAAGACACTTATGAGATTTTAAAAGGTACCAAAATTTTGTTTGCGTAAATTTAGTCTTAGGGGTTTCAAGGCTTGTTCTTCACTTGGTTATAGTGAGGTTAACTGATTAAGAGAGAATTACTTATAAGGATGGAATGAGTACCAAAATCTCCTTAGTTGTAAATTGAGTCTTGAGATTTCAAGACTTGTTCATAATGGAACTTTTAAGTGGAGCTTGAAAGAGTGAACATAGGCAAGGTTTTGTTAAATCACTATAAATCTAAGATGCTTAATCTCCTTTCTCGCTCTCTTTATTTTTAAAGTTTATATTTGATTGTGTGGTTAAATTGAAGAAAAATCTAAATTTGTTAAATTAAGCTTAAAAATCAAATTCACCCCCCCTTTTTGGGTTGTATATCTGTATTTCAATTGGTATTAGAGTCAAGTTATCTTATTTAAGACTTAATCATCTAAGAAAAAATCCATGGCAACGTTAGGACATTTAAAGGGACATTCCACAACTAGGCCTCAATTTTTTTATGGAAGTAATTATGCATATTGGAAGGCTAGGATGATAATATTTCTACAAGCTACTAATTTTGAGCTTTGGGAAATAGTTTGTAAGGGTCCTAAGATTCCAATGAAAAGTAATGAGAAAAGGAAAAATGTACATAAGCAAAGTAGTGAGTGGGATGAGGTACATAAGAAAAATTTCTCCACGAAAACTAAGGCTATAAATGTTCTCTATTGTGTAGTAGATAAGAGTGAATTCCATAGAATTTTCAAATGTGAAAGTGGTCATGAAATTTGGCATACATTAAAGGTTGTATATAAAGGAACTAGTCAAGTTAAAGAATCTAAAATAAGTAAAACTCACTAAGTAATATGAATTATTTAAAATGAAACCACACGAGTCCATTCACAATATATACATAAAATTTATGAACATAGTTAATTTTCTCAAACCTCTAGAAAAAATGTTCACTAAAAGTGAGCTAGTGAAGAAGATTCTTAGAACTTTGCCAAAAGAATAGAGAGCAAAACTGACAACCATTGAGAAAGCTAAGGATCTTAACACTCTTTTGCTTGATAATCTCATTGATATCACTTATGGATTATAAAGACAAAATTTGGGGACAATGCTAAAGAAAAAATTATTGGCTTCGGCAATGTGGGTAATGAAAGTTGTATCCTAATTGAGAATGTTTTATTAGTTGATAATTTAAAACATAATCTCCTTAGCATTAGTCAATTATGTGACAAAGGTTAAAAAGTTATATTTGAACCCACGTGTTATATGATTAAAAGCATGCTTGATGATGAAATCATTTTCATTAAATTAGAAATGGAAATGTGTAGACTATTGATATTTATTGTACATCAAATGTTGATAATTATTTTTCCGTTTTGCATGAGAATAGTTGGTTATGGCATAAAAGACTAGAACATGTGAGCATGGATTAGATTTCAAGAATCTTTAAAAAGGATCATGTGAAAGGTCTTCCAAAAATTGATTTTGTGAAAAATAAAATATGTGATGCATGCTAATTTAGAAAACAATTCAAAACATCTTTTAAAACTAAAATGCATATTTTCACTTCTAGACCTTTGGAACTTATTCATATGAACTTATTTGGACCTTCTAGAATTGCAAACCTAGGTGGTAAACATTATGTATTTGTTATTTGTAGATGAGTTTTCAAGATTTACATGGGTGTTATTTTTTATTACAAAAGATGAGGCAATATATGTCTTTTCTAAATTTTTAAGGTGGGTTCAAAATGAAAAACAAGTCACAATTACTTGTATAAGAAGAAGTGACCATTGGAAATTCGAAAAACATGCATTTGAAAAGTTTTGTGATGAGCATGGCATTGAGCATCAATTTTCATCTCCTAGGACTCCTTAACAAAATGGTGTAGTTAAGATAAATAATAAGTCTCTTCAAGAAAATGCTAGAACAATGTTTTATTAAAATTTTTTACCATAATATTTTTAGGCTTAAACCATTAACACCACTGGTTATGTTTTAAATCAAGTGTTAGTAAGACCTTTGATAAATGCCAAATTTTGCATATTTTCCTATTAATTTCTTTACATTTTTTGGTTAGTTTGTCGAAATTCTTGATTCTTGATTCTTAATTATTTGTTTTTATGTTTTGTAGGATTCTTGGAGACAAACCATCAAAAAAAGAATAATGAAAAAGCTACATTTCAATGTAAAAAAGATTCAGCTTACAAATTTTGAGATTTCAGAAAAAATCAATGGCATTAAATGAAGAAGTAAAAGAGATATGCGCATAAGGCTTATTGGGCTGAATTATTCTAGGCTTATTGGGATAAATAAGTCAATTAAATTAGCATGATTAATTTGATTGATTTTGGGCTGATTATATTGTTTTGGACTCATTTAATATCATTTTATAGGGCTAAAAATCTATTAATGTAAATAGTAATATGAGCTTGTATTTAATAAGTTTTGAGTCCTATTTGAGTTAGGAAAACCAATATTAATCGAATTAGGAAGTTTAATCCTAATCAAATCACTCATAGAATCCTTTTAAAATAATAATAAGTGGAGCATTATAAAAGAAGCTCAACTTAAAGATTTTAGGAGGATTGTTAGAGGAGAGTTTTCTTTTAGAGCTGCAACAACCACTAATTCTAGAATTGAAGTTATAAGCCACACAACAGAATTTCGAGAAAAGTGTCGTAAAAGTCAGAATTCAAGAACAAGAATTAAGTCTTTCAATCTTTATTCTTTTTGTTTTATTCTTTTATAATTATTTCTTTCGTGAATCTTGTATTTTATAATTTAAGAATGAGTGGCTAATTTTCTTTTTGGTTGGGGATGATTTCAAGACCCTAGGCATGATTTTATTTTATTAATTCCATAATATCTTTCATATATTTTTTTAAAGATGTTTATATTCTACCGTTTGAATATCATAAATTATTTTCTTACTTTTAGAATGGCCAACTAGATAGACTTGATTGTAATTCTATTGCTAGTTTTATGACACCTGCAATTTCTTTTGTAGGACTCATAGCTAGGATTGTAAATATACTTGTTAAAGTATCAAATGTTAAAATTTTGAGAAATAATATAAAGGGAATTTATAAGGGTAGAATTGAAATTTCATTATTAGCAAGGTGATTTTGGGATTTTATCTTATTAACAAATATATATACATGTAATTAAGTGGGCTAAGCATTATAAATATGTAATTTGGGCTTAATTTAATTAAATTGAGCCCAATCCCAAGTTTATGTTTATATATATATATATATAT
>JAXCLQ010068981.1:2041-14529 GCA_035584115.1 Cedrela odorata
GTTGAACATGTTGTAATGCATTATTAGAATATGGTGTGTGTGTGTGTGTGTGTGTGTGTGTGTGTGTGTGTGTGTGTTAGCTTTAAGTCGTTTCATAATAATTACAAGAATGTCTCCTTGATATTGAACAAATAAAATATCTGTTGGGCCTGCCCTTATCAAAATTAATTAACTAATTATTAGCTTTCTTTCGACTTTGAGGGGGATAAACAAAATACATGCATCCACTTCTATACAAAATTACAATATCTCACCAATGTTTATGGAAAAATAATTAATAAAGCTGTAATACCTTCTTTTTTAATTAAGTATATACTTAAAATCAGGGAAGATTAAAATGTCAAAAACATAAAGTTGAAGAGGTTCTGCTGTAGTTTTGCCCCTTATTGTAAACATATAATTTTTACTCTTTAAGCTCTTTTCATTCCTTTTTTTTTTAAATAAATATTTGTTTCAAATTTTTTTACATTAAATAAAATTCTTATTAAAATAGTTTAAGTGACTATTTTTTAGCATGCAAAAATAAAATAAAAATCATTTCCTTAAACGAAACATAAAAGGCCACCCATTTTCTTAACAAACAAATTAATTTGTAAAATAATTATTACCTAAAAATTATAATAATCACTTAAGATTATTATTTTGCGGAATTGGAGAATCATAAGTTTAATAGCTTTTATTGACAATTGCTGGGAAGAACAAACCAAAGAGTAAAAAACCAGAATTAATGCAGCATAACCTTTGTAAGTTTTTCCTCGTCACAGTCCATATTAATTTATAGCTATTGAAAATGATGTCTTTGACTAATAAAGCCCAAATAAAGAGAACATGAAATTATGCCTTTGTGTTAGAAGTTGGCTAATTCTTGAATGAAGCTACTTTTTTTTATTTGTAAATTAACCCACTGTTATAAGATTAGAGGTGTAAACCCTATTGTATCTCTTGGATTTGACAAGTTTAAATCTATTCGTATTTTTTATTCAATTTTTGTCGTGTTTAAATTTTAAATGGTTTATAATCCACAAGCCTATTATTAATTAGGCCGTGTTTTATAAAGATGTAACGTTTTTTAAAAAAAAAAGAAGAAATAATTAATATTAGAGTTTTTATATGATTGATATTGAAAATGATCGACCCTCTCTCTCTCTCTCTCTCTCTCTCTCTTATAATTATTTTAATTTTGGTCCCAAGAGAATTTTGATATTGACGACATCATCAATGAAGGAATGGCATACTTTTGCAATTACTTTATGTAGATATGCCACATGCCCGGCATTTTGGTTTTGCTCCTGATTGCCAGTGGTCCTCTCTTTACATTGATATGTTCCTAAAATCTTGTTTTATCTCTTTGTAGTTTGCATTCTGTCTTCAAGCTAAGCCAGTCTTTTATCTTTTGATTCTTACACTTTGTAAATGGCACCATATATACACTCTTTCAAAGAATCTTTAATTATCCAAAAATTAGATGGTTTATGTCTTTCGTTTTATCGAGGTTTTTTTATTTATTTATTTTTCGCGAATACCAACTTTATTTACACTAAAATTCTCTCTTAATTTGAGTTTTTAATTGAGTAAATACACTCTTAATAAATAAAAATATAATAAAATAATAAATTTAAACTATGATAACAAGTACACGTGTCAAAAGATCTTTAAATAAATTTATAACAATAGATCCTTTTATTACTCATAACTTTGCTAAAATATTTTAACAATTAGCTTGTGATTATGTCTCTGAATAGTTCCCCATTGACTACTCATCTCCTCTTACAAAGATCTTCTCACATTTCTTACCCAATCACACCATTTTTGTTTCATCTTTTTCTCTTCTAGGAATTATTTCTTTGTTTCTGCAATCCATCTTCAAAAATGATTACATTCCAATCTTTTGCATACAAGTTCTTTATCATTTCTCTCATTCTTCTCCTACCAATACAATTAGCGTCATCAACTTGTACATGTGATGAAGCAGAAGATCATCAAAAAGAACAAGAGAAGAACTTATCACTCAAATATAAACTTGTTGCAATAGTTTCAATTCTTGTTGCAAGTGCATTAGGAGTTTGTACCCCATTTTTAGTAAAGAAAATATCATGTTTAAGCCCAGATAAAGACATTTTTTTCTTGATAAAGGCATTTGCTGCCGGCGTGATATTGGCAACCGGATTCATTCACATATTTCCTGATGCTTATGAGAGTTTAACAAGTCCATGCGTAAGTGAATATCCATGGCACAAGTTTCCGTTCACCGGATTTGTGGCGATGACGGCAGCTGTAGCCACTTTGATGATGGAAACTTATGCAACTGGATACCATAAGAGGTCTGAGTTGAGCAAAGCTCAGCCGCTTGATGCTGATGAAGAAAGTCATGATGATCAACATGGTGCTCATGTTCATAATCATGGAGGTCATGTTCAAGGTTCTGGTTTTGTGCTACAGCAGCAGCAGCCGACAAATTCATCTGATCTTATTCGTCATTGTGTTATTTCGCAAGTACCAAAAATAATATCCACTTATAATTAAATAGTTAGTGATTTTATTTCATAATATTTATAGATTATAAGATATAATATCTTCGATCATACACATATCTTTAATTTGATCAACAAAAAGTTTAGAATAATACTATAAATATATATATATATATATATATTTATGAAGTGTGAGATAATATAGGGTAATAAATCATTTTAAAAAGTGTAAAATTCGCTTATCGTTCACTTAATGAATGTCGGATTATTGGTTTATATATTAATATTTAGGACTAGTTTGGGATTGCGTGACTTATAACATAATTTGTTATGTTGTTGAAAAACTAATCTGTTATTGAGAAAAATAGTTGAGCTTTATGTTTTTTAGTGATATGAGTTTCAAAAGTAGAGTATGATTGGTAAATTTAAGTATTAAAGTGCTGTTAAAATGTGTAATATTGTTTTACTAAATATAAATTTAATAAAAAAAATTATAAAATAAACTTCTTATAGCATTTTTACTGCAATGCTAAGGTCATTAATTATCATATATTAAAAAAGTATTTTTAACGTAATCATACAATAAAGTATAATAATAGTAATTTTTAATGGGCACTTTATTTTATTTAATAATAATATGATAATTGTAAAGAATAATAGCAAATAAAAAAAAATCAATCAAGAGATGGCCCCGTGACTGAAAAGAAAAGTAAAAAGGGACAAAGATACATAGCCAACAAAATGGATATCAAAAGACACGGTAGATAAACATCACATAATGTCTTGTGGTTGTCTTCAGTTTCAAAATTAAGAAAATAAAATAAAAATTATTTATTGATTGTCTGATTGTTTGTTTTAAGTGTGGAGTTATAATACAACTACTGCAATATAGTCGTTAGATTGTAATCCATGCAATTCAACGACCTCCTTTTCCCAACTTTCATGTTTTTATTTTATGTACATTTATTACGACTGTATCTTACTATAGTGGTTTAAACAGGTTTTAGAATTGGGAATAGTGGTTCACTCAGTAATAATTGGGGTATCTTTAGGAGCTTCAGAAAAGCCGAATACAATCAAAACACTTGTTGCAGCACTTAGTTTCCATCAGTTCTTTGAGGGAATTGGTCTTGGTAGATGCATCTCTCAGGTATATACTATTACCATGCCAGCTCTATTAATTAATCCTCTCATTTGTTTGCTAAATTAAAGATAGATAATTCTTAAGCATCATTATTTTCATTGTCGTTCTCATTTTTAAGAGAATGTAATTTGAGACTTTATTTTTATTATCTATTCAATTAAATATTATTATATTATATTTTATCTTAAAAATTACTAGTTATATGAAAGAAATAAAAAAACAAATTTTGGAAGTAAGCAAAATACAATTGAATGAGTAAAATTATATATAAACACTCCTTTTTTTGTAGTAATTTTTAGAGAAGAGGGATTAGTGACGGAGCTACAACAAGACCCTCCACACCCCATAAAAATTTTGAAACCATATATAATATATTTTTTACATTATGACCCCCCTTAACTTTAAAATATATATATTTAAACTCTTAATTTATAAATTATTTTTTAAACTTTGGCTTCTTAAATTTTATTATTTTAACATTATGACCCTTCAAATTTTGAATTCTAACTCCTCCTTGATAGATTTAGTATAAATTAAGAGAAATATTTTAAATATATGACATAGTTTTATTTAACACTTGTGTTTAACTTATGATATTATTTTCAAATTTGGTGATCAAATTATTTTCCTATCCTTTTATTATTTTTCAAAAGAATAATACTATGGATACAAATTAATATGCAAACTCTTTCATATAAATTGACATGTAATATTATATTATTGTCGTATATTTAATATATATATATATATATATTGTGTTAGTTTCATGAATTTTTACTTACTCTTAAAAAAACATAATATATATGATAATAATATAAAATTGTCATATTACACCAATTTGTATGAATGAACTATATAGGAGTTTGTATTTATAGACTACTGTTAAAAAATCATCACTTTTGTCCATAAATAACAACATACTCACTACTAATCAAAATTCACAAAATTCTCTCTCTTAAATAATTAGTTTATATATTTATAATTAATTTGTGCAGGCAAAGTTCAAACATAGGGCCATGACAATTATGGTACTGTTCTTTTCTCTCACTACACCAATTGGAATTGTAGTAGGGATTGGAATATCAAACATTTACAATGAAAAGAGTCCAAATGCACTAATTGTTCAAGCCCTTCTGAATTCGGCATCAGCTGGGATCTTCATTTATATGGCCCTTGTGGATCTTCTTTCAGCTGATTTCATGAATCCTAAATTGCTATGTAATATTAGACTCCAAATTGGTGCTAATTTTTCCCTTCTTCTAGGAGTATGTTGTATGTCACTCTTGGCCAAATGGGGACATTAGAATTTATAATATAGCTATTATAATAATGTTGTAGCAAACAATGAAATTGTTTTCTATTGATACAAGCTGAGTCAGAATTTACATTGTGAAGGAGACCAAAAGTTTATTCAAAATTTGAAGAAGTCAGAATAAAAAAATATTTTAAAAAGATTAAAATAATATAATAACATTAATTTGTTTAAAATTTTCATGGGTTGTATTAACCTGTATTTTATTATTATTGTTGTTGTTGTTGTTGTTGTTACCAAAATTAATATTAAAGTTAGACATAACTGCTACTTCCTATTAAACTTGAATTTAAAGAGTGCCGAATGGAATCAAAATAAATGTGAATGTATTGATTATAAAGTGGTTCTATTGGAATGCTTCAAAATTTTCTTTAAGATATTTTTTTTATTAACGATTTTAAAATATTTTTGTTTACAATTTTAATACGTAATTTAAATTATATTAAAAGATAGAAGACATATTTAATATATATCTAATTAAACTTACACATATTTACTTTTTGTTAAAATGCTACTCTATGTGTAAAATTCAAGAATTGAAATAGTGCTCTTAACTCTATTACTTAAAATTCTAATTGGGAAATTGAAACAAATTTTTTGTTACATTTTACACCTGGGTTCACTCGTGACAATCAACACAGATTCTCATAATATACCCTACATACTCAGGATATATCAAAAAAACCTGTAAGACTTTCTTGTCAATTTTTAAAACTTAAAAACAGTTTGCAAATAGAAAATTTCATCTACAGGATCATCATCGAAGAATTGATCATCCATGATCAATTCATCCATAACACAATCAAATAATAAAATATCAATATGAAAATCATTTCTATTCGGGTGGAACAAAACAATAAATATTTACATAAATATTTAGTTTACAACTGTATTACAAAAACTCAATTATATTTATTTAGTGGGAGAAACTACACGTTTGAGTTAAGAAAGAAACCTACCTAGAGCGTTGTAGGCTCTCTATTGTTACCACTAGCCTAGCGAAAACTAATATGCCTAACTTAAAAGCTGTAATTGTGATGAGTGAGTATACAACTATACTCAGTGAGTAAATAAAGTACATACATAAATACATACATAAATACATACATGCACATGCATTTCGAAAATTCTAATATTGGGATCTGTTCAACATATACTCATAAACATATATATAGACATGTTCATTTAAAACAGATAATCAGAAAATAGTTCATTAATCTGCCTACAGTTTTTAAATAAATCATCCGGGCTGGCCATACCTTCTTGACCACTACCTTGGCCTAGGCAACGTTGAAAACCATTATTGAGTCTTTTTATGCATAAAACCATATGAAATGAATACTTATAAAATTGAAACTGTTTATCATTCTTTATAAAATCATTTACTTTCTGTAAAATATGCATTTATAAAACAACGCCCGTCTCACTGATGTTAGCCTTGAATAGTCACTTGATGACACGAGTGACTATCTTTGTAATCTGTCAAATCAAAGATATCTCTATCAAACCACAAAGACTTTTCATAGGGTATCTATAACCACACATACGTGCACGACACAGAGTGGGCTCACCTATGCGGCTTCTCATAGGTTTGTCTATAGGCTACCTCTTTGTAGCTACAATCAATAAACAAACTCACTGGCCATATAAAAATACCCGATCTTACCTGCCTCATCACCAACATATATGCAATAAAATCAAATCATTCTCAATAGTGATTATAAATCATTCAAATAAATTCGGCCTCTCTGTCCATTTTAACATGTATATCAAGTCATTTTAACAACAGACCACATAATAAAAATATCACAATATCATGCAAATCATATAAAATATTTTCATTTCAAATTTTATTTTAGTTTGAAAATAGCTTGTCTAATATACAAGCATACATATAAGTACCACACACGTATATTTACATATTCATATATGTATAAATTTACTCACAATAAGGGGAGGATAATCATTCCCACTAAAGGTCCTTGCGCTCACTCAGTCTTTTTCTTGGGTTTTCAAAATCTAATACCATCATACATATAATAATAAATTCTATGATCATATAAATTCTATGATCATATAATAATTAAACACAATGCACTAAATGCGATGCTTGTGAAAAACATGTCTAGAATTTATTAGTTGATGCATGACACATTTCTCGAGGCTTAACTAATGAATGCCATTTATTTAATTTCTAACATTGAAATCCCATGGCAGTAAATATTCCTACTTTGCATTTCCGTCTAAAACGGAATATACACATTTCCAACGATATCCAACACATATATGATCATCATATACTTCTAATTAACCCTAAATTAGCACAAATATACTTTTCATATGCGAAATCAATAGAAATCTCTAGTAAACAGTAAACCCTAGGTTCCAATATATTCTAAAACCTTAAAATCAAGCTTCTAATAAGTTGGTGAACTTACCGGTAATCTGTAGAAGTCCTTAGGAACCTTGAATCGATGATACAACAGAAAATCCTCAATTTCTCTTCGAAATTCAAATTTCTTCATTGCCTCTCATTGCTATTTCTAGGCTAATATTAGTATCAAATTGTAGAGGAGAGGATGGTAATCACTTGACACTAAATTTTGAAAGAGAATTGTTAAGGGATTTGCTAAGATTTGTGAGGAAATTAGAGAGAAAGAGAGAGAGAGGTGTGTTTTAGAGAGAGAGAGAGAGAGTGACATGAAGAAAACACTGGGGGTCGAATCCCCCTCTTGGGTATTTATTGGAAGGGTTAAAAAGACTAAATTGCCCTTAAGAAACCTTAAAAATTTTAAAATTACCGATTAAATTTTACTCAAATTAGCCAAAAGTATCGATATTTTTGGGTTGAATAACAACCCCTTTTGCTTGAGGATCGATCCCTTTGGGTTGGGTATCAATCCATTCATAAAATTTCGATTATGAAATTTCCTTTGACAAAATGTATCGATACATTTACCTTTATGTATCGATACCTTTGATGAAGGTATCGATTTGTTCATAAAAATTCGATTCTGGAAATGTTTTCGACACAATGTATCGATACTTTTGCCTCTAAGTATCGATCCCTTTGAAATGTATCAATACCTTTAATAAAGATATCGATCTGGCAATATACGAAAACCCAATATATTCTACTTAAATCAATACTTTCATCATACTTAATCTCTTATCATGAGCTGACTTAAGCTTAACTAAGCCTCATAAATGTGTCAATTAATCTTTAATAATGCATGTGTAAAAAATGAATGTCATATAATGACTATGTTACCCCTATGTTCAAATAACAAAGTTCACAACTTCTAACCCCACAAGAGCGCTGCCCCTTGACTCCATTCACTAACCGGCTAGCGAGACCGTCGAATGCGTTAACTTAGGACAATATACAAAAACCCAATATATGCTAAATCCAACTTAAATCAATACTTTCATCATACTCAATCTCTTATCATGAGCTGACTTAAGCTTAACTAAGTCTCGTAAATGTGTCAATTAATCTTTAATAATGCATGTATGAAAAATAAATATCATGTAATGACCATTTTACCCCTATGTTCAAATAACAGAGTTCACAATTTTTAACTCAAAGGATAGAGATAAAAAGTAAACTCTTATTGTGATCATCTTTATTGGTGTGCAACAAGACACAATTATAAAAACTATTCTTCCTTTCCTATTGAAATTGAAAAATAATTGTTTTATATTTGATGGAAATTGAAGTAATTTTGAATTTTTAATTACAAAATCTAAAGACAACATTTTGCTAATTACAAATTTTAAATAGAAAAACTTATTTATAAGATGATAAAATAAAAAATTTGATGAATACATCCTTAAAGACTTAATTTTAAGTAGGTCATACTATAAAAAAAATAATAAATTAGAATATTAATGAAAAATTATAAATTAATTGAGTTGAATATGTAATACTTTCAAGGAAATAATGTTATGATATTAGGTTTTGATTTGCATAGTGAAATAAAGTTACATAATTTTTTATTTTTTAACAAATAAGGTCACAATGTTCCTTTAAAAAAAATGATGATACATGACAAAAATATTAAATGGAATTTGATTTGTATTTATTTATAATTTTATTTTTTAAAAAAGAGCAAAATGATTATAATATCATTATTAAACAATAAGTTGTAGTCCTTTTAAGGATAGAATAAAAAAAAATCTTTTTATTTTTAATAAAGATGAAGGTCAAATGAGTCACTTCACCTTAAAGATTCAATTGGAGAGTAAAAAGGTAGTGTACATTTTTCTTCTACGATATAAATATAATTGATACTTGCACTGTAGTTGAACCCATGTTACTACCTTTGTTTATACATCAGTTTGATGCAGATATTCAAAGATGAAGTAATTGTTGGAGATATGCCCTAGAACTAATCGTATTATGTGGTTCAAGAATATCATTCCTAGTATATAAATATATTTTTGTAATTAATTGTAAAGTTGTTTACGATTAATAAAATAACATTTATATCATTTTGTATTTACAGTTGCTTAATAAATAAATAATGCAGAATGATAACCCATGATATATTATGATGTCATGACTTTATCTGCAATGAGTTGTAGATATGAGTATAGAGTTTTGATTTGAATACATTCGAATTAGTTCCTGGTTGAGGTGATGTTGTAAACCCTGTTCTTTAAACATACGGGTAAAATGGTCATTTAATGACATTTATTCTCACACATGCATTGTTTAAGATAAATTGACACATTAATGAGGCTTTGGTGAGCAAAGGTCAGCTCATAATATGAGAAAAATAAAATTTGGTTCAAAGAATAATAGGAATTTAAATAAATAAATAAACGAAAAGAGACCAAACTGCAAGATTTTCAGAGACCAAATCGCAAGATTTTTAAATAGTAAAAATTGAAATACTATAGCAGGGGTATTGTAGCGCAATTGTAGTTAGGTACTGTAGCTAGGACTATAGCAACCGGTTGATCAGCAGAATGTATGTTGGGGAGGTACTGTAATACTGTAGCGATCGGTCGACCAGCAAAATAGGTGTTGGGCAGATACTGTAGCATGCACAGTAATAGTTACTGTAGCAATCAGGTTAACCGGTTAGAGGAAGCGGTCGACTGCTACAAATTTAGGATTTTTTTTTTGAAAATTTTCAAAGTTTTAAGGGTATTTTATCTTTTTACCATTTTTCTATATATACAAATTGCCTCCAATATTTCTCTAAGCTTCTCTCATTTGCTACAAACAAAAAAATTCACTTTCTCCCTCCCCAAAAACCGTCGATCTTCCCTCTCCATTTCTCTTCAAATTTCTTCAAATTTCTTCCGATTATCTTACTAGTTTCCACCACCAAATTACTCTCCAACTTCTCCTCTTCGTATTGGTACCACACTTGGGCAAGAAGAGGCGAGAATAAGCGAAGAAGAAAAATGGTTTCGAATCAAATTTGGGACTTTTGCGTGTAAACGACAAATTAAGATTTCTAAGAGCTTAGACAAGTTACCGGTAAATCTATTAACCCATTTTAGGCTCAATTGTAACATTTTGCAGCATTTGATATTTGGGGTTTATTGTTCATGCAGAAATTAACTTTGATTTCTCATAGGAAATGTAGTTTTGGGTTGTTTTGCTATAAATGAAAGTATATAATGTTATATATATGCGTTGAATGTTTTTTGGAATAAGTAAGTTTGTTTAAACGGAAATAAGAATTTGGGGATTTCAATGATTTCACGTATGAAGTGGTTAAATGGTATTAAGTAATGTAAATTGAAGTATTGTGATGAAAATGTATGTGAAATTGGAATAATTATGGCTATGGGATTCCGTTGTTGGGAATCGGATAAATGGCCTCATTAGTAAACCATCGTAATGTAAAATATGTCAAACCAATGAATTATGGACATATTATTCATGAACATTGCATTTAAGGAATAATTGTTAATTATTCGGATATTGAAATTCAGGAGACTGCGCATGTGTGATATTAGGTGCCAAATTCAACGAGTGAAACCTAATGGGCGCAAGGATAAATTGTGGGAGTGGTGACCTTAGCGGTGAGTGGATTTATTTTTACTTGTTTTCATATTTTTAAAATACTTTATGAAACTTACTATTTTATGATATAAGAAATAGATTTATCACTGTTGTTGTTTAAAATAAATGCAAATAGCCTGTGAGATTGAAAGAGCATGTGAATGGCCAGGAGGCCAAGTTTGGTATTGAAAATGTTTGGCTTATAACTATTGATAATGATGTGTTATAAATGATTATAAATGTTTATGTACATGGATTTAATTGTGACATTGTATTAGTGATATTACCGGGAGAGCCAGGATTATATGTGACTGTAGGTACAGGGTAGTAGCCTAGGGACAGACCTATGAAGAGGCCGCTTAGGTGAGTGTGCTACAGGTGAAATAGTTATATGGGTGGATAATGATATGGAGTTACCCATCTGTGGGATTGTCGATGATAGTCATGAGTATCACTACATGACTACTCGAGGCCAACGTCAGTGGTGGGCTAGATTTGAAAAACTATCATACATTATTTATTCTTAAAAGAATTGTTTTTATTAAATGAGTATTATTTTCTGTGCATAAAACCCATTGATGGTCTCGGGGTTACCACGGCCAAGGTAGCCACCAAGAAAGGGAGTCTGCCTCGTTGATTTGAATAAAGGCCATGGTTTTGTTAAAATAAATTATTTTATGTGCATTTATAAACATATTTTTATCCACTCACGAAGTATATCCCCATATATTCACCCCTTCACATTCTAGTTTCAGGATATCAAGTGTAGCAAAAAATAATAATTGGTAGTGGTGATCAATTAAGGGTATAAAACCCTCAGGTGCCATTCTTATCCTCTATTCACCGACATGTTTAAGAGTCCACTGGGTATGTTTTGAAAAACTGTTGTATGTATGTAATTATGAGTTTGAAATAATTGTATTTTATTGAGTTCCTTGTAATAATTGTAAATTAAATATAATTTTCCTTGTAAATTGATTAGAATATGTCTCGGAGAGACAAGTTTATAAGAATGTTTATACAAGAGACATGTACTCAAGCAGCCTTATAGGCTTGAGGGATATGTTCAGGGATTTGAAACGTGTCTCAAGGGTCTGTGGCAATTGTCACGTATGGACCCCATGGGCGGGGGCATGACAATTATATAGGCGCCTTTTTATGTAACGGCCCCAGCCCTAGGGTCACCCGCTCCGGCTATCGGACCGACCTCTAGCTTTCGTAGGGATTACTCCTTAAAGGAGAGGTCCTAGGTTCGAAACGTGGGGGAGGCGAACTTCCCTTTGGGAAAGGAGCAAATACCTCGATAGCAGGGCCTGTGTTGTCATACCTGTTTCTTACTAACTGCAAATACATACTTACATTCCTTATATACAATACGATTATTTTATTTACACCAAACTTAAACATTTCTAGTCCACAAATTTTTTTTTTTTTATACATACAAGTGTACATATAATACAACTCTTTGTAATACAAATAGATTCTCAAGTACTAACCTACAAGCCTATACACATTACTTAGCTAATTTACAAATTA
>JAXCLQ010068992.1:0-10820 GCA_035584115.1 Cedrela odorata
TTCTATCAAAATAAATTTGTGGGAATGGATCTTTTTTGCACTTTTTATTTATTTATTGTTATTTGTAATTGGAACAACAACATTTTCATTGCTGAGGTTTGCCAAAATAATAATTAAGGATAACATTTAACAATTTTTTTTTTCTCATTTTGTCACATTCCGTCCAATTTCGTTATATCGTCATGGTAGTTTCAATCTTTTTCACACATACAAAACAAAACGTAAATAATGGAAAGAAAAAAACATATGGATATGATAATTTGAGAAATCAGACAATGATCACTTTTTTGTTTTCACCTTGAAGGATCATTTTCTTGCCAACAACGAATGTAGTGTTTGCCGTCAAAATAGTTCATCGGTATCGGTGTTGGAATTGAGAGTTATAACATAGGATATTTTAGTAATTTTATTTTATATTTTAATTGAGAGTTATAACGGTAGGGACGAAAATGTTAAAATTTGTCAAACATTATTATGATTTGCTGTTTTTGTAAACCTCAAAGATAAAAATGTTAACACAACATTTGTAATTATAAAAAATTGTTATTTGTTACTTTTTATATATATATATTTAATAATTTTAGAATTAATGAAGATAAACAAATCACCGTCTAACTATAGCTTAGACTGAAGTTGTTGAAGTCAATATTGGTATCGTCGGAGTCTTTGTTCAAAGATCTTCTCATTTGTGCAATTATCACTACCGCGTGAGATATATATCATTCTGCTGAAAAACAAAAATTGAAAGTTGTACCACTCTACAGAGTTATCGTCAAACTGATGTCATTACAAGTGTATCGTTAATAATATAAGATCAACCAATGCTGATTATAATAACGGTGATACCTGTGTACCCTCACTTACTACCATTTGACGACTGCGTTGCAAGGTCGCCAGAGTTCTATTCTCTATTGTTCCCCGAACGAGAGGTTAATAGTAAATGATATTTTATTTTCAATCATTTTCTTATTTTTAAACCATTAATATAAAATAAGGTGATAAATTATAATTTAATAATTATAATAATCATTTTTAAAAAATTAATCAGTCCTAAAACTACACCAAATATAATATTGTATAAATATTAATATAACATATTACAATACAATACAATTTAGTTCAATTTAATAAGGCATACCAAATCGTTTTCATAGAAAATCATCATAAGTTTTATATATTTATTTATTATGGGGACCCTTAGTTTTTGTCTATGATATTAGTGTTTCTGGTCAGTTTTTGCTGTACTATTTTTTCAAATTTTATATTATTGTTAAGGGTATCATCAGTAGATTATGAGTGTAGTATTATTTTTGAAACACTTTGTAAAATCTTTTTAAGTAATATAAAAACTAGTCTTTGTTTTTGTTTTTATTTTTAAATTTGAATTAAATTTGTAATTATCTTAATTTTTTTTATTAAATCAACCGATACAATTTTTTTAAAAAATTTTACTAAGTGAAAATAAATTATAAAAAATGATTTGTTTGAAGAAAAAAATAGAATGATTTCTTAATTTCGAAAATAATTTTTATTTTATTTTAAAATTATTATTAGTGTTGAGATTATTTTAAATAGTTACTGGATGGGATAATAATAGTATGTATAGACAATTGCATTTAATAAAGCATCACGGTAGAGTATCGCGTGACACAAATTGCTAATTGTTTCTTTACTTGAAATAATGCTAAATATCAAGACTGTAATGTTATTATCCCATTAATAATAACGTAAGTGTGTTGCATCACGATATCTACGCAGCAATAACACCGAAACTAAACCCGGACGTATACCGTTAAAAAAAAACCGGATTTGATTATCGGCGATAGATCCGCGACTTTCGTAAAATTTTGATGGGCCTATGGTTTTTCTATTTTGGTTGGTTCATTCTTTTCCTCTCGGTCAAAAAAGTCAGGTCGGTGGTTCGTCGACGACTTTTCGCAAAACCTAATTCACCGATTCATCTAAATTTAATTACTCATTACTGTAAGCTTTTTGATTAATTATGGCGTCGTTTTTTGTTGTTTAATTTTTTGATGATTATTTTGTTTTGGATTGAAATTAATTTGATTAATTTTTCCAGTTTGTTTGGTTTTTCTGATTAGATCGACTGTTGTGTGGAAACTGTATGGGCTGATATTCATTGATTATTGGGATTTTGCGGCTATTGATTGGGTACTGATTTGGGCTGCGTTTTTATTGAAGACGAAGACAGAAGAAAGAAAATATGGATTTGGTTGCTAGTTGCAAGGTAATTAAATTTATTTTACTGTTGTGAATAGCTGCTATTTGCTTTTTTTTTTTTTTTTCATGCTTTCTACTGGTTTTGTTAGGGTGGTTTAGTTATTTCTTTTGGAGTTGTAAATTTGGAAGTAGCGAGGGAAGAAATGGGCTTCAATAATTGTGAATTTGAGTGAGGGGAATTTATGGAGTATGCGTTGTATTTGATTGTGGCGATGAGCAAATTTTGTTACGATACTTGTCGTATAATTTTATTTACTCGGGTGAAACACAAAAAGATATAGCATCTCGAGTGTATGCCGAGGTTGTTTGTACTGTTTTTGACACTTGGGTTTTTCCATTGATTATGCACTATGTTTAATATGTAGCAGAACTATTCATTTGTGATATAAGAAGCAGCAATTTCTCTTTTGATAAATGCAGTTGGTCATGTTCAACTTTTTCTATTTTCTCCCCTCTCTTCTGTTATGTGCTGGTATACAAAGCTTTTGACACCTTGCATCTCCTCTTGTAGGACAAATTGGCATATTTTCGAATAAAGGAGCTCAAGGATGTACTCACTCAATTAGGTCTTTCAAAGCAGGGAAAGAAGCAGGTTAAATTCCAAATATATTACTTATATTGCCCATTACCTTATTCTGTTGCATGAAATAGTTGTGGTTGTGGTCTAGCTATCAAGCATTATGTTACTGGAATCTTGTGTCTTGTTGATGATAATTGGCTCTCTAAGTCTCAACGTGCTAGCAGTGATATTAATGTATATACTTGTTTGCTTGCAGTACTCTCTTTAAATTGAGACTTTTTTTTTTTTCAAAATTTTCAAAATTTACTTTTTGACTGTAGCCTAGTTAATTTATGTTAGATTTATAAGTCATCTGTTTGTCATCTATGCTTTTAGATATCATTGCTGAATTCTTTTTATTGACTCTACCCTATCTCTCTTGCTTTCCTTCCCTCCTATGATCATAACCTCAGCCCAACTTTCTCTCTTCGTCCCCCTCTATTATAGGCATGACAAAGTAAGGGTTAACGATCGTCTTGGATCAGCTTCTACCATTTTTGGTCAATACATATTTGTTGTTGCTTACTGTATTCAACTTCCCCCCCACTTTCAACCAAGGAACAAAAATAAGAACACATGAAATGCTTGACTTAAGCCAATGTTTGTTTGGTTTGGGTTGGATGTCATTGAATGATTGTGTTTGATGTTTGAATGATTGTTAATGGTTATGTGTAGGATCTTGTTGATCGGATATTGGCCATTCTCTCAGATGATCAAGGTAATTTTTTTTCCCACTTCTATCCTCCTGATAATGGAAATAATTTTTTTATTTTTCATGCCCAATTATTGGTTATTCTATCTTTTGATGTTTAGTGGAAAACAGAAGATGTTCGAACTATTATAATTCTTTTTTTGCCATAGTTTCTTAAAAATCTCATTATGTTGTTGTAAAATCATTTGGTATATCCAATCGGTCCTTGTGGTGTTTTGATTGAAGTTGAGGCATTGGTTCCGTCTCATTTCAGTTCTGTATGTGTCTCAATTTTATATGCTTTTGTGTGTTTATGTCTGTTATTTAGGTGATTTCTGTGTTTGAAATCAGTATTATGGAAATTGTATAATCTTGTAGGCCTTATGTGTTGTCTTTCAATAATGTTTTTCAGTTTCCAAGATGTGGGCAAAGAAGAGTGCTGTTAGTAAGGAAGAGGTGGCCAAACTGGTAGATGACACGTACAGGTTGGCTTCTTAGTTATCATACCTTCATTGCATGAATCAGTTCATAATGCTCATTGGTGGCATAGTAGTTTCCCAAATTATTAACTTATTTTTTCTACAGATGTTGTTCTGTACATTTGATATTTCTAGTTTTTGTTTACAATACTTTATGCTTTCTCGTGCCCTCTATATGCTTTGGTGTCATGCTTTTAATCCTGCTTTTGAAATGCATTTGTTGTCTTTTCTTTTTCCCAGAAAATTGCAGGTCCCTGTAGCCAATGACTTGGCATCAAAGGGAGGACCGAGTGTTTCAAATAGCAGTAATATAAAAATTAAAGGAAAAATGGATGACTACTGTCAATCAGATACTAAAGTTCGCTGTCCTTGTGGAAGTTCATTAGAAACTGAGTCAATGATCAAGGTTATACTATCTATGTTGTATTCTATTTGCCCTTTTATATGCTCGGATCGCGTTTAAGTTTCTATTGTGTCTTGTCTGCGTATGATTGTATAATGTGGAAACAGTTGCATCTTATAAGTATTGTAGCATGCAGCTGTTGAATTTGGTGCTTTGATTCCTTTTACTTACAATAAATTGCTGATTCTTTCTTTGTTGTCCCTTTTTTTTCTTGATGATTGGCAGTGTGAGGATACTAAATGCCATGTGTGGCAACACATGAGTTGTGTTTTAATCCCGGAGAAACCTATGGAGGGAAATCTACCACTTCCTGAATTATTTTATTGTGAAATTTGTAGACTCAGCCGAGCTGATCCGTACGTACACAAAGTCCTCTTTTCACGTAAACAGTAATGTGGTTGGTTTTGTGTGATTTGTTCATCACCTTATGTGTAATAGTTAAGTAATCTTTAATTTTCTCGTCTTCTAATCTGTCCAATTAGCTGTCAAATTATTTTATGAATTGCCTTTTTTTTTCCCATTACTTTTGGTCATGGTCCTTTGCATGAGGTATGCTCTTTATATATTTTCTAAATTTTCCTATTTCATGATATTCTCTTGGCGCCTCTAATACAATCCGACATTAAGAGAAGATAGAACACCAGTTGACCAACATGTGCTTCATTTGTAGCTTGAATAATTATCTCTTTGTGATCTTAAGGACTATGACGATTGGGGTGTTCTTTGAAGCGGATGTACTTATAGTGGCTACCATTACCAACGAATAATGTTAATTTATATTAGTAACAGATGTGCCTGTGTTATAATAATATTTTCTCCTAAATGTATGTCATTAGAATTATGTGCTCAATATAATTGAGTGAGTACAAGTGAATGGAAAATTTTAAACTGGACTTACCTGTCTGAAACTGGCTTGCAGGAATTTGCTTAGCAGTTCTTTTGAAGTATGCCTGTTGGCTATGCTTATCTTTTAATTTTTGTCAACACTCTTTGGGTGTAGAAAAATTCAGTTGTCAACACTGGGCTTTTATGGTGTTGCTGGACCTCCACTTAGCCGTTGCCTTACTCTGATTGGCTTATTGATCCAGTTACCACTTGATTCTTCCTAAGCTAGTAATTTTGCATCTTGTTGAAATTTGGCTCATGTTTCTCTTTCCAATGTGGTTGTTTGGATGCAGTTTCTGGGTTACAATTGCACATCCTTTATACCCTGTGAAGTTGACTACAAATATTCCGACAGATGGGTGAGTTGATTATGCTTGCATTCTTCTCTAGACATTTTGATATGTGAAGCATGCAGGTTTTATCTTTTATCCTTTTTAATTTTATGTTTTCTTTGTAGTTGTTGAAACTGTGTAATTTGTTTATTTAATCTGGAGGCAGTAACATAGAGATTTCAGTAGAGTACTTCTGAATTGAAAAACAGTGAGGTGGTTAATATTTTTTTAAAAAAATTTTTTTGTTTGGATTACAATTTGTTAGAAATTAGAATTAGCACATTCTGGTTAATTTTTTTTCTTCTCTCAATGGTTAAGTTGAATTGGAAATAATTAGCATGATGTCAGTTGTAATTTTGAAGTGAATTCAATGAGCTTTTTTTTATTTCTTTTAATTTTATGTACTGATTATCATATGTTCTGTTTTGATTATTCAGGTTCCTTGTCTTTTCATTCTTTCAAAGTTAAAATATGGTTCTTTCCTTTGGTTTATGTTGTGACTTACAATGTTTTGTGTTTCATGGAGGCATAGGAAATTTCATCAAATGTTTTATCATATAATTGCTAGCATTTAAGATATAAGCTGCTAACCATTGTTGTAAATCGAGTTATGTGAAGCTATAAAGGTTTTATAGTAATTGTATTCTGGTCAGTGGTGATGATCTTATCATGCACGGACCTTAATTTGCAAGACAAAAATTGCATACTGGTCATTCTGGCATGGATTTGCATCGTGGCTCAATTACTCAAAACTGCATTATTCACTCTAATTTATATCTCATGTCTTATTATTCTACCAAATAATTTGTATTTGGTACGTGGATGTGATTCTTTTCATTTCTCACATTTAAATAAGGTGGTCTGGGGTTATATATATGTCATGGACACTACTTTCCGTTATTATTCTCTCTTTATTATCTCATATCAAATATTTTGCAGCACAAACCCAGTACAGAGTGTGGAGAAAACATTTCAAATTACCAGGGCAGACAAAGACTTACTGTCAAAGCAAGAGTATGATGTTCAGGTTGGCTAGCATATAAAATGATGCCTTATGGTTTACTAGTATTCTATTAGTTAAACATGTGCTCATGTTCTGTTTGTGGTTTTGTTTGTTTAGGCATGGTGTATGCTTCTGAATGACAAAGTCCCGTTTAGGATGCAGTGGCCACAGTATGCAGATCTACAGGTCAATGGTACAGTGACTGAAATTGCTTTGACTGATTTGTTGATGTAGTTCTTGCATAAACTTATATATTTAAATTGTTTTGATATGATGATGATATATTATGCCTTTGAATCTTATTCTTACATTTTTTAAATCCTTGCTGTTGAATCATTGAAGCAATTATAAGATTCTGTTAGTAGCTTATATCTAGTGAGATCTTTGGTACTCCATAATTAGTAGGGTGATCATTAACTTAGTGTATGACTTATGGTTTTATTTATTTGTGAATGATTGTACAGGTGTACCTGTGCGTGCTATTAATAGACCTGGCTCGCAACTACTTGGGGCTAATGGTCGTGATGATGGTCCAATAGTGAGTTTTCTTTCTGCAAAGACAAACAAACTTGTTATTGGAATTTCTTTCTCATCTGCCCATCTTATTCCTGTGTGTGCATGCGTGTGTGTTAGCAGGTGTCTACATATTTACAATAACTCTATTAGTATCTTTGCTTAAAAAGTGAAACATTTAGCCAATGGTTTGCAGAATTTTGTGTTTTCTTAACCTATCTTCTATTGTTTTGTCAGATCACACCATGCACGAAAGATGGAATTAATAAAATTTCATTAACTGGATGTGATGCTCGCATCTTCTGTTCAGGAGTTAGAATTGTGAAGCGGCGAACTGTTCAACAGGTATTTCTTTCTTGTGAATGACCCATCTTGTTCGACCTTTCTATCCTTTGTTATCTCTCTCTTTGGGGACCATTAGTGTTTTGCTGTCCGTTATCCCTTTATGCTTGATTGGATATTATTTTTCTCTCATTTGAAGTGGCATTTGATTATGGTCTAAGCTTATATCTGATTCTGGTACACTAGATCGTTTAAATTGAATTTCTTATGTGACCTTAGGTTTATTTAGTGTTCTCATTCATAATTTTCTTTTTGATTTCTTGGTGCCTTCGAATTTGAATAAATTGTATTTCATTTGATTGCATTCGTATCTACTGTTTTGGAAAAGAAATGAATACCAAACATTTTGACATAAAGACCTCTCCCATCAATGATTGGGTTTTTGGGGCCGAATGGGATAGGTGTGGGTGCCCACTCTAAATCTGCGCAATTCTTATTTGTCATTGGAAGGTTTACTAATATTTATTTTTTTCCGGAGGTTTGACATTTAATGTTTCTGATTCGAATTACAATTTGCCTCTGTTTCATGAAAGTTTTGTTATATTCTTCCCTGTTGTCCAGATTCTCAACTTCATTCCTAAGGAGTCTGATGGTGAGTGTTTTGAAGATGCTCTGGCTCGTGTTTGTCGTTGTGTTGGTGGTGGGAATGCAGCAGATAATGCTGATAGCGACAGTGATCTGGAAGTTGTTGCAGATTCTTTTGTTGTCAATCTACGCTGTCCTGTAAGTTACATGCATGTGTTTGTGAAACACAAGTGGTCTCTTTACGTTTGTGTGTTAAGATTCTTTTGTTGTCCTGTAAGTTACAAGCATGTGTAAGTAAGTGCACATTCTCTCTACATTTGTGTCTAAAGTTATGCTTTCTATTCTTAATGTGGTAACTTTAAAAGATTAATTTATGGGATGTATGCTATATCTAATTTGCATTTATTAATGCACCAAGTAATTAGAGAAGAATTGTTAGCTGTGGCTAAAATTGCTAGACTATCAAAAGTAGAATAAGATAGAAAAATGGAAAACATACATATGAGATCAAAATTAACCACCACTTACAATTCAAGAATGCTTGGGATGCCACCTTAAAACAATAGCAGGTGTACAAAATGCCTCTAACCAAAGTGTAGGTGTTTTATTGCTTCATTAAGTTTCCATATCATGCGGACTGAATCTGCCTAATATAATCTTGATGTTACCTGTTAGGCAAATGATAAGAAAGTAATAGGACAAAGATGCTTGATATGACATTCTATCTGTGCTCTCTTTGGGCTGTTATTGGGGGTGCTTTAATCCAACATACCTTTGATGCTTATCTGCAAATTTGAAAGAACCCTCGGCTAGTTTTTCCTTTATTGGACTTCTTGTTCTCTAAAAATGTGACAATTCATTCTCTGACAATGTTGCTGAGTGACATTTTTTGTTGTGACTTTTTCAGCATGTCCTAAACTTGTACCAATTCTAATTACTTTGTGGAGCATTTTGTACTGTTAATTTCTCCGCATTTGTCTTGTTACCCAATGAAAAATTTATAGTCAAAAGGTGTAAAACACTTGCACAACACACATTAGAGAAGATTTGCTCATTTGCACTCTTAATCACATTAACACATGCATAAAATTTCATAAATTTTTGGCAGTATCAGTTGTACTGAAAGGTCCAATTTCTAGGACAAGTTGGCAGTTGCCATGCAAGTTCTTGATAAGTAGTTGCAATTCTCATTTGTGCCCTTAATTTATGGAATAATGATGCATCCAGTACTGGATGGATAGAGATAATTGTTGGTTACAAAGTTCCTTCTCCTGGGTGATGAGTCTGCTCTCAGTCTGTGAATTAGTAGTTTGGATGGTGACACTCTTAACAAATGTACCATTCCTGTCAAATAGAGGGTCTGGTCCAGACCAAATGTGTTATTTTAGGGCACATCTGGTATTGTTTTTCTTTCCACTGGTATTTTCTGAATTTGTTTTTGATGTAATATTTTTAGAATTGAAAACACATTTGTTAACTTTTGATGTGATATTATTGTTTTGTTTTGGGAATTAGTGATATTTTTAGAATTGAAAACCCATTTGCTAGATTGTTTAAAATCAAGATCTGAAAATGGAAACAGTAAAATGTGTTTGGTAGTTTGTCTGGAAACTTGTTACTGGATGAAAATAAGCATGGTGGTTAAAACATGGTGATTGAAAAATAGTGGGTAATGGAGTAAAAGGTGTTTTGTGGTACTGACATGCATAAAATTCATATAAACCAAAAGGTGGAAAACTTATGGTTTCTACTTTTCTTTAGAGAAGAAAAAGTTGATCCCATACAGTTTCAAATTATTCATGATCTTATTCAACTTATTGTTTTGAAAAATTAAAAATGGTTGTTTGGAAATGATACCAAGCAGCCTCTTAATATTTAGGACATATGGTTTCAAGAGTTTTAATATAGGTACTATGCTTGAGGCACCCTAGATTTGAAGAGATTTTGGGAACCAAAGTTTTATATTCTTTCTCCTCTGTGTCACTTCATGAATAGGTTAGCTAGATTTATAAAAGTATGATGTTTATGTTTCAAGTATTGAGCTATTTGTTCCATGTTTTTTTTAATTATATTAATAGTCTGTGTTTTTAACTTTACAGTTAAAAGTTTTTTTAACTTTGCACTTGAACCTTTTCTATGATATGATGGGGGTACTGTGAAATGAAAACAAATGCATTATTAACTTTTCTGTGTGGATAAATGTAGTATATTACTTTCTAATTGAGTTCTTCACTTATTTAATTACCAACTCTGTACCCTAATCTTAACTAATCTTAACAAGGGAAATTTTTTTGTCATGTAATTCTTCAGTTTTCCATGTTAACAAAAATACTGCTTCAGTTACACTTTAGTGTATTAATGATGATTAGATTTAGGTTATTTTACATAGTTATAGGTACTTCCATCTTGAAGCTGCTACATTTTTTTTTATAATATATTTATGTACTTTTCTTTTCATCTGTGTGTAGATGAGTGGTTCTAGGATCAAGGTTGCAGGAAGATTTAAACCCTGTGTTCACATGGGCTGTTTTGATCTTGAAGTCTTTGTGGAGCTCAACCAACGTTCTAGAAAGGCATGTCAATCAAATATAACGAAATTCTTTCTACTCTTCCTCTTCTTTTTCTGTTCTTTGTCATGTTGTAGTCATTTTGTTATTTCTGACAAGCATTGGTATGTCACTGCAGTGGCAGTGCCCTATTTGTCTGAGGAACTACTCATTGGAGAATATAATTATTGATCCTTATTTCAATCGCATTGCATCTAAGGTAGTTTTTTCTTCAGAATCTTTGGAATTTATTTTTGTTAAAAAATGTTCTTTAGATGGATTCATATATATATATATATAT